>CM033982.1:11344172-11602036 GCA_019706035.1 Raphanus raphanistrum subsp. raphanistrum | reverse complement strand
AATATTAAAATTATAAAAATATAATAAATATAAAATTTATATTTATAAAATCATATTATTAAATTTTACAAATTTATAGAAAATATTTTGGTTTGAAATTTTTATAATATAAATTAAAATATAATATGTATACATTTTACAATTTCTATTATTTCAATTTAAAAAATTTATTGGATATTTTTAGTATTATTTTTTATTGATTTTGATTTTAAAGAAAAAAAATTATCCTCCCGCAACCGCCCGCAACCGCAAATGCTAGCTGGAACCAGCTTTTGATTTTAAGAGGTTCGGAGCGGTTTGAAGCGATTTATAGCGTTTTCTATGATTGTTTCGAAACGCCAACAACCACTAGGAACCGCAAAAGCTGCGTTTGCGGGTGGTAGCAAGGAAACCAGTCATGCCCTTAATCGAGGAAGTTTCTTCTTTTTCAAACGTATCATCTTCTCTTAATTTCTTTTAAAAATTTTGAAGAAACAAAGTAGGGCTGGGCAAAAATCCGAACCCGAAAAACCGAACCGAACCCGATCCGAAAAAGTAGCACCGAACCCGAACCGAAATTGATTAAATATCCGAATGGGTACCCGAACGCCTAGCACTAAAACAAAATATGAAACTGAAGTTTTTATAACAAAATAAAATTAGTGGATTTATAATAAAAAATAATTATAAACCAAAATGTTCAATTGAGTTCAGTTAATCTTGAGGGATTTGGATTGCTGTTTTCTAAAATGTTTAGTTACGAAATTACATTAATCCATTTTTTTGTATAGAAAATAATAAGCGAAACCCGAAACAAGGGAAGAACAACAAGAACACACACAAAGACAAATGCTCTCTGGCGTTTCTAATGTTCATCAATATGACTCAACTGTCCCAACTAGTACATTAACATTAGAAGAAAAAGAACTTTGGGCTGGGTGTTTTTTTTTTTTTTTTTTTTTGAACTACCAGATTTGATTAAACTAATGGGTTTAAGGCCCAAGTTCAATACAAGAAGCAAGACAGGCTTTTGCAATAGAGTCTGCTGGCCCATTTAGGTTTCTAGAAACAAAGGAAATGCGACAAAAGCTAAACGGAGAAGATGAAGAGTTGATCAGTAGATCGATGTCCGAGAGTACTCCGTGGAGTTCCACCGGGCGACGTCGTGCTGAGATTGCTCTGACGAGCTCTTGAGAGTCTGAACGGAGCCAGATATGAGTGAAGTTGAGGGAGATTGCATGCGTGAGAGCTTCCCGGATTGCAAGCGCTTCCTCCATGATTGGGGAAGATACATGCTTCTGAGCCAGGGAGCCTCGGTGGAGTTCCTCCATGGTGTGACTAGTAAAGATCCAGCCTAAGCCAGCCATTTTCAAGTCAGATCGCCATGCCGCATCGGTGTTGCAAAAGGTAACCATCGGGGGCGCTTCAGGTGGGGGTCTCCCTCGTGTGGGAACTATCGTTCATTGGAACCGTTGAGCTTGGGGATCTGGGCTTTTTCCTATTCCTTAATGGCAACGATAGCCTTGAGGGCTGTTTCCTGTGCAGAGATATGTCTGTTCTGGAACGTCAGGAGATTACGAGAGATCCAGATCATCCAGCAAAACCAACCAAAAGGTTTGAAGTGAAGCCGTATGGGGGGAGGATCGTGAGTCTAAAAGAGGTCTGTAGGATCGTCTTAAAGGAAGTGTCTGGAGATGGGGCCAGTTACTGGACCCAAGGAGTCATAGCCATACTTGTTGAGCAAAAGTACAGTGGAAGAGGACGTGTAAGATGGTCTCTTCCTCACCGCATCTCTTACATGCTATGTTTGAGTGTATGCCTCTGATTCGAAGGTTATCTCCCGTTGGCAAGGCGTTGTGGGCTGCTTTCCATAAGAATAGCTTCAGTTTCGCATTAAGGGAGGGTTCCAATATTCTTCTTCCAGCTCCAATCTTGATCGGTGTTAACATGGATGTAGGATTGGAGGGGATCATCTCTGCTCTGGTTGCATTGTATCCTGATTTCACAGAGTAAACTCCAGAGCGTTGAAGTGGCCAAATGTAAGTGTCTTGAGCATTTAGGATGCTAGGTCTTAACGTGAGAATGTACTCCTTTATCTCTGGCATTAGGTTATCGATTAGCGCCGTATTCCATTCCTTTGTTCTCTGCTTAAAATATCTGCCACTAGGAGGTCTCGATCCTTTAGTTGGATAGGTCCATAGGGTCGTAAGTTTTCTTCTGGTTTGATCCATGAATCATTCCACAGACTTGTTGATTCCCCATTGCCAATTTTTTTCCCAGGTGAGTGAGCAAGAGATCTCTGCCTATCAAAACTCCTCTCCAGCCATGTGAAATTGCTGACCCCACTGGCGACTTGAGGAAGGATGTTTTATGGCAGTACTTCCCAAGGAGGATTTTGGCAAGAAGACAGTCAGGTTTTGTGATTAATCGCCATGCCAATTTGCCTAGGAGCGCATGATTGAAAGTCTGCACATCTCGGAAGCCTAAGCCTCCCATATTCTTGGGTAAGTAGTCTGTCCCATGAAATCCAACAGATCTTCTTTTCTCCATCCTTATCATCCCACCAGAATCTGGTGAGGACTGATTATATTTGTTTACATAAGCCTGCAGGAAGGGGAAAGCAAGACATGCATATGTAGGAATCGGGGAGAGTACTGATTGAAGCATAGTAGCTTTGCCCGCGGTAGAGAGGAAGCGTGTGGACCATCTAAGGGAGATTTGTCTGATACGATCTACTATCGAAGCAAAGAGATCCTTTTTCTTCCTTCCAAAATGTTCAGGTAAGCCTAGGTACTTACCCACTCCTCCCTCCTTGTCTATGCCCAACTGTTGTTTCACTCTGAGTCGCACATCCTGTGGTGTTTTAGAGGAGAAGGAGATCGAGGATTTAAGAGTGTTTATTCTTTGCACTGATGCCGTTTCATAATCTTGCAGGATGGACTGGAGGGTGGTGACACTTTGTTGATCACATTTCGTGAAAAATATTGTGTCATCCGCGAAGAGGAGATGATTAATTTTGGGCTATTGCGCGCCACTCCAACTCCAGGCATCGTGCCGATTGCTTTGAGCCTTTTGACCATAGGCCAGATAACACTTCACCGCAGATAATAAAGATGTACGGTGATAAAGGGTCACCCTGCCTAATTCCCCGATGAGGTATTATCTTGCCTTTAACTTCATCATTGTATAAGAAGGAGTATGAAACGGTCCTGATACATTGCATCATCCAGGTGATGAAGATCTCATGGAAAACCAGCCTGGCGAGGACGTCTTTGATGAAGGACCATTCCAGGCGGTCATAAGCCTTGCTTATGTCCGTCTTGACGGCCATAGAGCAACGCTTGACAGCACCCGATGACTTCAGGTAATGTAATACTTCATGCGTAATCAAAACGTTATCTGAAATCGCTCTCTCTGGAACGAAAGCCGACTGAGTCTCAGATATTATCTCCTGTAGTATTGGCTTTAAGGGCGGACAGATAGGAGCTTGGAGATCGTTTTGTAGTAGACGTTGCATAGGGCGATAGGCCGGTAATCAGAAACGAGCTTAGGACTTTTTATCTTCGGTATGAGTCTTATGTGTGTTTTGTTTATCGCACATGGTAGCTCTCCTGTTTGGAAAAACCCTTGAATCTCTGTGATGATTGCAGGCCCCAGCACCTCCCAGTTTGTTTGGAAGAAGCTAGCCGAGAAGCCGTCAGGTCCTGGTGCCTTATCAGATGAATCTCAAACATGGCGTCTCTGATTTCCTGAGGGTGGGGATCGATATGAGAGACCGATTTGTTTCTTCGCTGATGCAGGGAGTAAGGGCTCGATGCACTACATCTGATGTAGCAGGACCTGCTGAGGTAAAGATCTCCGTAAATATTTAGATATAGTATCAATGATCTGATCATCTCCATATACAGGTGTCCCCTCCGGTGTCTCGATGGCCGATATTCGGTTCCTGGCTCTCCTGCTCTTCGTGGCGGCGTGGAAGTATCCTGAGTTTCTGTCACCCAGAGCGAGCCAAAGCTGCCTACTGCGTTGCTTCCAAAACTCCTCTTCATCCTTGTAGGCCTTGAGTAGTTGTTGGTTGAGAAGGGAAATCTCTGTATCCTCAACAGTGGGAGCGGACATGGCTTGATCTAAGGATCTTATCCTTAGATCAAGCCATGTCCGCTCCCACTGTTGAGGATACAGAGATTTCCCTTCTCAACCAACAACTACTCAAGGCCTACAAGGCTGAAGAGGAGTTTTTGGAAGCAACGCAGTAGGCAGCTTTGGCTCGCTCTGGGTGACAGAAACTCAGGATACTTCCACGCCGCCACGAAGAGCAGGAGAGCCAGGAACCGAATATCGGCCATCGAGACACCGGAGGGGACACCTGTATATGGAGATGATCAGATCATTGATACTATATCTAAATATTTTACGGAGATCTTTACCTCAGCAGGTCCTGCTACATCAGATGTAGTGCATCGAGCCCTTACTCCCTGCATCAGCGAAGAAACAAATCGGTCTCTCATATCGATCCCCACCCCTCAGGAAATCAGAGACGCCATGTTTGAGATTCATCCTGATAAGGCACCAGGACCTGACGGCTTCTCGGCTAGCTTCTTCCAAACAAACTGGGAGGTGCTGGGGCCTGCAATCATCACAGAGATTCAAGGGTTTTTCCAAACAGGAGAGCTACCATGTGCGATAAACAAAACACACATAGACTCATACCGAAGATAAAAAGTCCTAAGCTCGTTTCTGATTACCGGCCTATCGCCCTATGCAACGTCTACTACAAAACGATCTCCAAGCTCCTATCTGTCCGCCTAAAGCCAATACTACAGGAGATAATATCTGAGACTCAGTCGGCTTTCGTTCCAGAGAGAGCGATTTCAGATAACGTTTTGATTACGCATGAAGTATTACATTACCTGAAGTCATCGGGTGCTGTCAAGCGTTGCTCTATGGCCGTCAAGACGGACATAAGCAAGGCTTATGACCGCCTGGAATGGTCCTTCATCAAAGACGTCCTCGCCAGGCTGGTTTTCCATGAGATCTTCATCACCTGGATGATGCAATGTATCAGGACCGTTTCATACTCCTTCTTATACAATGATGAAGTTAAAGGCAAGATAATACCTCATCGGGGAATTAGGCAGGGTGACCCTTTATCACCGTAACATCTTTATTATCTGCGGTGAAGTGTTATCTGGCCTATGTCAAAAGGCTCAAGCAATCGGCACGATGCCTGGAGTTGGAGTGGCGCGCAATAGCCCAAAAATTAATCATCTCCTCTTCGCGGATGACACAATATTTTTCACGAAATGTGATCAACAAAGTGTCACCACCCTCCAGTCCATCCTGCAAGATTATGAAACGGCATCAGTGCAAAGAATAAACACTCTTAAATCCTCGATCTCCTTCTCCTCTAAAACACCACAGGATGTGCGACTCAG
This sequence comes from Raphanus raphanistrum subsp. raphanistrum, assembly GCA_019706035.1. Taxonomy (NCBI): domain Eukaryota; kingdom Viridiplantae; phylum Streptophyta; class Magnoliopsida; order Brassicales; family Brassicaceae; genus Raphanus; species Raphanus raphanistrum. The sequence continues at coordinate 11,596,622 of CM033982.1, read as the reverse complement.
AGTGAAACAACAGTTGGGCATAGACAAGGAGGGAGGAGTGGGTAAGTACCTAGGCTTACCTGAACATTTTGGAAGGAAGAAAAAGGATCTCTTTGCTTCGATAGTAGATCGTATCAGACAAATCTCCCTTAGATGGTCCACACGCTTCCTCTCTACCGCGGGCAAAGCTACTATGCTTCAATCAGTACTCTCCCCGATTCCTACATATGCCATGTCTTGCTTTCCCCTTCCTGCAGGCTTATGTAAACAAATATAATCAGTCCTCACCAGATTCTGGTGGGATGATAAGGATGGAGAAAAGAAGATCTGTTGGATTTCATGGGACAGACTTACTTACCCCAAGAATATGGGAGGCTTAGGCTTCCGAGATTGCAGACTTTCAATCATGCGCTCCTAGGCAAATTGGCATGGCGATTAATCACAAAACCTGACTGTCTTCTTGCCAAAATCCTCCTTGGGAAGTACTGCCATAAACATCCTTCCTCAAGTCGCCAGTGGGGTCAGCAATTTCACATGGCTGGAGAGGAGTTTTGATAGGCAGAGATCTCTTGCTCACTCACCTGGGAAAAAAAATTGGCAATGGGGAATCAACAAGTCTGTGGAATGATTCATGGATCAAACCAGAAGAAACTTACGACCCTATGGACCTATCCAACTAAAGGATCGAGACCTCCTAGTGGCAGATATTTTAAGCAGAGAAACAAAGGAATGGAATACGGCGCTAATCGATAACCTAATGCCAGAGATAAAGGAGTACATTCTCACGTTAAGACCTAGCATCCTAAATGCTCAAGACACTTACATTTGGCCACTTCAACGCTCTGGAGTTTACTCTGTGAAATCAGGATACAATGCAACCAGAGCAGAGATGATCCCCTCCAATCCTACATTCCATGTTAACACCGATCAAGATTGGAGCTGGAAGAAGAATATTTGGAACCCTCCCTTAATGCCGAAACTGAAGCTATTCTTATGGAAAGCAGCCCACAACGCCTTGCCAACGGGAGATAACCTTCGAATCAGAGGCATACACTCAAACATAGCATGTAAGAGATGCGGTGAGGAAGAGACCATCTTACACGTCCTCTTCCACTGTACTTTTGCTCAACAAGTATGGGCTATGACTCCTTGGGTCCAGTAACTGGCCCCATCTCCAGACACTTCCTTTAAGACGATCCTACAGACCTCTTTTAGACTCACGATCCTCCCCCCATACGGCTTCACTTCAAACCCTTTTGGTTGGTTTTGCTGGATGATCTGGATCTCTCGTAATCTCCTGACGTTCCAGAACAGACATATCTCTGCACAGGAAACAGCCCTCAAGGCTATCGTTGCCATTAAGGAATAGGAAAAAGCCCAGATCCCCAAGCTCAACGGTTCCAATGGAACGATAGTTCCCACACGAGGGAGACCCCCACCTGAAGCGCCCCCGATGGTTACCTTTTGCAACACCGATGCGGCATGGCGATCTGACTTGAAAATGGCTGGCTTAGGCTGGATCTTTACTAGTCACACCATGGAGGAACTCCACCGAGGCTCCCTGGCTCAGAAGCATGTATCTTCCCCAATCATGGAGGAAGCGCTTGCAATCCGGGAAGCTCTCACGCATGCAATCTCCCTCAACTTCACTCATATCTGGCTCCGTTCAGACTCTCAAGAGCTCGTCAGAGCAATCTCAGCACGACGTCGCCCGGTGGAACTCCACGGAGTACTCTCGGACATCGATCTACTGATCAACTCTTCATCTTCTCCGTTTAGCTTTTGTCGCATTTCTTTGTTTCTAGAAACCTAAATGGGCCAGCAGACTCTATTGCAAAAGCCTGTCTTGCTTCTTGTATTGAACTTGGGCCTTAAACCCATTAGTTTAATCAAATCTGGTAGTTCAAAAAAAAAAAAAAAAAAAAAAACACCCAGCCCAAAGTTCTTTTCTTCTAATGTTAATGTACTAGTTGGGACAGTTGAGTCATATTGATGAACATTAGAAACGCCAGAGAGCATTTGTCTTTGTGTGTGTTCTTGTTGTTCTTCCCTTGTTTCGGGTTTCGCTTATTATTTTCTATACAAAAAAATGGATTAATGTAATTTCGTAACTAAACATTTTAGAAAACAGCAATCCAAATCCCTCAAGATTAACTGAACTCAATTGAACATTTTGGTTTATAATTATTTTTTATTATAAATCCACTAATTTTATTTTGTTATAAAAACTTCAGTTTCATATTTTGTTTTAGTGCTAGGCGTTCGGGTACCCATTCGGATATTTAATCAATTTCGGTCGGGTTCGGTGCTACTTTTTCGGATCGGGTTCGGTTCGGTTTTTCGGGTTCGGATTTTTGCCCAGCCCTACTTTGTTTCTTCAAAATTTTTAAAGAAATTAAGAGAAGATGATACGTTTGAAAAAGAAGAAACTTCCTCGATTAAGGGCATGACTGGTTTCCTTGCTACCACCCGCAAACGCAGCTTTTGCGGTTCCTAGTGGTTGTTGGCGTTTCGAAACAATCATAGAAAACGCTATAAATCGCTTCAAACCGCTCCGAACCTCTTAAAATCAAAAGCTGGTTCCAGCTAGCATTTGCGGTTGCGGGCGGTTGCGGGAGGATAATTTTTTTTCTTTAAAATCAAAATCAATAAAAATAATACTAAAAATATCCAATAAATTTTTTAAATTGAAATAATAGAAATTGTAAAATGTATACATATTATATTTTAATTTATATTATAAAAATTTCAAACCAAAATATTTTCTATAAATTTGTAAAATTTAATAATATGATTTTATAAATATAAATTTTATATTTATTATATTTTTATAATTTTAATATTTTTATAATTATATAAAATGTAAATATTGTTAATTTATTATTTAACAGATGTTGCGTTTGGTAGTTTACCAGTCATAAAGTCTCGCAACCGCAACAATTACTAACCGCTGTACCAGTCGTACAAATCCTCTAGAAAACGCTTGAAACCGCAACCACCCGCACCCGTAAATTCCCGCAACCGCAAACGCAACCGCTGCGGTTAAACCAGTCAGGCCCTAAAGGCGATAGTGATGTGATTGTGATGGTTCATACGGGCGCTTGCGAAGGTACACGAGTACGGCGTTTGAAGAGGGTTTTTCTTTAAACATGTCGTTATTCGTGGTGACTAACGAAAGAATGTATTCTTTTATGATCGATAAATAATAAATAACTGCACCAAAAATTTAAAAATATGATGGTGTTGTATATTTTAAGATTAATAAATAAAATACGGATTATGATGGTGATGTATTTCTTCTCTAAAAAAGAATTGATGTTTCCATCATGGATAGGGACACAATTAGAAAAGTTGACCCACCAGCCATGTCTATCGTATGATGATTCAGTGACGGGGTTTTATGTCAAGATCATACTCTAGGATGACGCCCAGATGATATTTATCTAATGACTGAATGGTAAAACTGAAATGACATGTCCATCTGATGTTACAAAAATGGCCTGAAGGTTGGATGTTTCGGCTGAAATGGTCCGACGAGCATGATGTTATAGCCAATGACCCAATGTTATTAATGATGTCCAAATTTAGGACATGCTACCGTGTGAGTTTCTCAAATGATGTTATCAGCTACCAAAGTACTCAACTATATAAGTAATAAGTATATAATCAACAATAGAGTCATCATGCTAGATGTGTTATTTAAATCTAATAAACATGGTATATATTTACATCTTATAACTTTATTTTTATGAAAAAAGATCATTTTTATGAAAGAAAATTATAATTGTTTCATACTCCCTCTGTTTCATAATAAGTGTCACTCTGAACTCATTTCTTGTTACATAAAGAATGTCACTTTACAATTTCAATGTAAATTATACTAACTTTCAGCTGAAAATTAATTGTAAATTGCATTGATTTTATAAATAATTTTATTTATCTAAAATACTATTGATCAAAGAGGTATAATTAATTACAACTTACATATATTTCAACAACTTCTTGATCTGTATAAAAAATGTCATAACAACACTCTTTAAGAAATGAAGGGAGTACTATACTAGCATCTATATATATATACACGTGTTTCTTCTCTCATGAGTCATGATGACGACTATGGGCTTCTAATTAAATACTAACAGCTACCACTGTTACTTAACTAAAATGTAGGCGCAACAATTTTCAACAATGAAAAGAACTTTAGAATTACATTAAGCTGTAATAGATACTCCCTCCGTCCCACTTTAACTGATACTAGATTTGACCCGCCTTTTTAAGGGCGGGTATATTTTTTGTTTTAAATTCAATTTTTGATATTTTTGTTTTTTTGAGTATATTTATATTTTTCTATAATCATATTTGTGTATAAATCTTAATCAAAATATATTTATTAAATAATAGCATTTTAAAAAATTGATCTATTATACGCACGGTTAAAGCTGGGTTGCGGTTCGAATTCGCCCCACTGACCCGCCAATCCGTGGATTTTCAATTTTTTTTGGTCAAAAAATCTGATCCGCACAACCCGCAAACAAATAATTTTGTACCCGAATCCGCTCCGTTTAATTTGTGGTTATCTACGGGTAATATTATATTTTAAAAATCATTATTTAATTTAGTTATTATAAAAATATATTTATAATAAAAAATTTATACATTATTTAAATTTTAAATTATTATTTTCAATATCCTGTATTTCTAAAAAAAGATATTTACTTTTTTACTTTTTATTTTTTAAATACTTTGCGGGTCGACGGGTAGTCGCGATCCAAAACTCACCAACCTACACTCACTCCACATAAAATATCCATAACCCGTGCCCGCAAATCGATTTGTCAAATAGTTGAACCAAATTTATGATCCGTCCTTAAAAGAACAGATATATTTTTAGGCTTCGAATATTTTAAAAATAAATAACTTTTAGTTGATTAAATTTACAAACAAAAATGAAGAAGTAGTTGACGTGTGAATTAGAGCGCCAAAATGTATTAAAGAACATGCGGAAGACCTAACTCATACGTAGAGCCGGTCGTACTTTTTTCGAACACAAAAATGGTTTTGAAGATCACCAACAGCATGGGTAGAAACAGTTATATATAGACACGCATAAGCAATTACATATAGTAATAATATTTATTTTAATGGGACTCATCTAATATCAATAGAACATACTTCAACTTTAACAGTATTGATAGTTATTAATTTTTTATATAAAAAATAAACTATAGTTATAATTTTGTTTAGTAATCAAATAGTAATTAAATAAAAAATTATATGTTTTTCATTAATGTTTCATGAGATGATTTTATATATTATGATATAAAACATTATTATTACACACGTAATATTATACCAAACAAAAAATATTACACATTATAATCTGTCACTGAATTGAAAATGAGTATTGTAAATCAAGGCCCATGATTCTATTTTTTTTTCTACATTCACGTGTGCTCTGAAAAAAAAAAGTCATAGCCTCATATTTTCTAAAGAAAACCGATTATTATGCAGTTGGAGTGGTGGTTACAGCCACGATATATAATTTGATGAATTAGTATTTTTAAGTATAGATCATTAAAAAAAGTTAGTTGGACTGAACCTTTATCAATAGGTCAAACTGCAAAATTAATAGAATAGATTTTAGGATTTTTATTTTGTTCCATTTTAAATGATGTTCTCACTAATCTAGGTAGAAGTTAATATGATTTGAATCTTATGACCAATTATAAAATACTGTATTTTTTTATTATTGGTTAAACTAGTTTTATTTAATATATTTTTATGTTACCAAGATAAACTACATAAAAATATGTATTTTTTTAATCTATGTGAAATAACTTAAAACATCACATAAAGTGGGACAGAGTGAGTAGCAAATACCGTTACGAAATGTATTATATTTATAAACTATGAATGAGCAAGTGTTTCTTACTGAGTTGCAAAAACAAGAGTTTGTCTGTAATTGTTTGTGTACTTTGTCGAGTTTTTGACTTTTTATCTTTTTATTAGTTCTTTTCTAAATATGACATAATTTTTTTAACAAGTTCACGTCTATTCAAGGATTAAATTTGGCTTTTTCAACACTAAAAGGGTATTAGTATGATTTTACTCCACGCACCAACGACTTGGATCCACGAATCCAACTTCATCTCTTATTAATCCTTATCTAAATTTATTTTCCAGCTATCAAAATTAATTATTTATGCTGACATAGAAGTTCAAACAGTATTCAAATTTAATTGTCATCAATATTTTGTCACTCACATATAAATGTTATTTATTTAAAAGAAAATGCAAGGCATTGGAGGCAACTAGAGATGCACCGCTTAAGTAATTAAGGGGTAGTTTAATGTAATGTTTTACTATAACTGGGAGATATAGCTCTTTGAACAAACAGTATTTTGCATTTTGCAATAGGCATGAGCTAGTTTTTTCTTTGTTTCGAATTGCAAGAGCCACGAGCTAGTTCACATATTATTGAAACTAAGGTTTTGGTCCGGTTTACTTGGGATCCGACTCAAGAGTTAGCTTGGCTTGTAAGAACAAGCATACAAATTTTAAGGGGTTTTTGAGATTAAGATGAATGATCTTGACTACATCTTGGCACGAGAATATTATCAATAATCATCTGATCTACTTGGTTTTATAAAAGAAAAATTAAACATGAATAAATTTACTAGAAAACGAAGAATTAATCATCGTCATCAGTGTCATTTGTTTTAAGAAGAACAAAGTATATATAACTCCATACGCACTTGTCAAATTTGATCCGGCTTGTTTAGCAAAAAAAAAAAAAAATTTGATCCGGCTTTTTCCTAGGTACTCCAAACCAACTTAATAATATAAACTTTTAAACCACTCGTGAAGCTTAAGCCATCTAAAAATAGTGCTTAACATTCAACGACAGCGTGCTACTGCTAGCGCCAATCCACGTTGTTGTTTTGATATTATTAAAAAAAAGATTTGAGTTCTTTTTACTAATTGCTATAATTTTTTTTTTGTCAATGATGTAAGTTACTTTTCCATATATATCTAGTTACTTTTCTTTCTCAAAAAAATATATCTAGTTACTTTTCCATAATATAAATCTCAATCCCTCCTGGAATTAGAATATTTTCGTTGACCTTACATATTAACACCAAAAGAACATGAACCAAATATTGGGAAGAATCACGAAAAGACGTTTCTTGAATTCAAATAATTTAATGTTTATTTTTGGATATAATTTAATTTAATAACTTTATCCTAAAAATGACTATGCAGTAAGTGTTTCGATAAGGTAGGACCTAGTTAGTATATTCGTAACCTAATTTGAAATGTAATATCATAAAAAATTATAACATTGAAATTGTCCCAAATGATGATTTTTATTTCTATATTATTATTTATTTATCAATAAAAAAGTCAAAAGAATATTAAAATAATTTTAAATTAGCTTACGTGGTAAGTTGAGTTTCATTAAATAGAGAAGCACGGCGCGCATATCTTTTCAATTTTGTGTTACTGTTTCTACTCTGCGTTTAATCTGTTAAATGGCGGAAGAAGACTCTTCCGACTCCATCATCGTCAACGTCGACGGAGATGACAACAAATCAGCGTTATTCGGCAAGTACGACATCAAGAAGCACCTCGGCAGCGGCGCGTTCGCCAAAGTCTACGAAGCAGAGGATCTCCACAACAAGGGCCAGAGCGTCGCGATCAAAGTCGTCCAGAAGAAGCGTCTTAAAGACGGTCTCACGGCGCACGTCAAGAGAGAGATCTCCGTCATGCGCCGCCTCCGCCACCCCCACATCGTCCTCCTCTCCGAGGTCCTCGCCACCAAGACGAAGATCTACTTCGTCATGGAGCTGGCCCGGGGCGGCGAGCTCTTCTCCAGAGTCTCCAGCAACCGTTTCACGGAGAGCCTCAGCCGGAAGTATTTCCGCCAGCTGATCTCCGCCGTGAGGTACTGCCACGCGAGGGGGGTCTTCCACCGCGATCTGAAGCCGGAGAATCTCCTCCTCGACGAGAGGCGGGACCTGAAGGTGTCCGACTTCGGTCTTAGTGCGATGAAGGAGCAGATCAAAGCCGACGGGATGCTCCACACGCTATGCGGGACTCCCGCTTACGTGGCGCCCGAGCTTCTCACGAAAAAAGGCTACGACGGATCCAAAGCGGATATATGGTCGTGCGGCGTCGTTTTGTTCCTTCTAAACGCGGGTTACTTGCCGTTTAGAGATCCGAACATCTCCGGGTTGTACAGGAAAATCCGAATGGCGCAGTACAGAATGCCCGAGTGGACTTCTTCGGGTCTTAGACATCTCCTCAGCCGTCTCCTCGAGCCTGATCCGGAGAAACGGATCACGGTCGAGGAGATTCTGAAGGATCCGTGGTTCAACCACGGGGTAGACCCGAGTGAGATGATAGGAATCCAAGCTGACGATTACGATCTTGAAGAGAGCGGGAAGAATCTGAACGCGTTCGAGCTGATCGCGTCTTCGTCGACGGCTAACCTCGCGGGTTTGTTCGGGAACTTCGTGACGCCGGATCACTGTGATCAGTTCGTTTCCGATGAGAATCCGGCGGAGATTATGGTTAAAGTTGTGGAGGTTGCGAAGAAGATGAATCTGAGGATTGCGAAGAAGAAGGAGAGAGCGGTGAAGCTGGAAGGGCCGCAGGGGGTAGCTAATATCGTGGTTAAGATTCGGAGGCTGACGGATGAGTTGGTGATGGTGGAGATGAAGAACAAGCAGAGAGACGTTGGGATCGTTTGGGCTGATGAGCTTAGGCAAAAGCTACGTCGTTTGATTAACCAACCGGTTAATAGGGTTCCTGACAAACCGTAAAATTGGTTTTTTTTTTTACGTAAAACCAATTTACTCGGATTTTTCAACCTGTTTCCACTCGTGACTCGTGAGGTTTAGCAGTTGAACAAGAGAGTCGGTTTAAATTATTAAAAATGTATTGAGGATTCGAGAAGCATCATGGTGAACCGGTCCGGTTTACACTGGAGCAGAAATAGTAATCTTTTTGTACATAAAACCAAGAAGAAGAAAGAAATGAAGAATACGAACAGGAATTTGACCTAGATTTTTCACAAGTATAATTAAACAAAAAAGAAAACTAAATTATTTGCATTATTCATATTGGAGAGGATTTGAACAGGACTCTGATCTGAATCTGTAGTCTTTTACCTGTTTGTGTGACTAAGTGTGTGTTTTGGAAACTTGAGCCTTTGTTTTTGTCAAGGGACAAGCCAATGTTTGTAATATTTATCATTGTTGAGTGTCTTTTCGAATCGGAAGAACTATTTGGGTATGACTGTATTTTATACGAAAGTTTCTTTGCAGCGTTAACCTATCCTATAAGAATAATAAACATATATAGAAAACCCATTGAAAAAGATATGTTGGCTTGACGAATCATCTTACACAATATCAGAACCTAAGTGGAAGTATACTTTATTGTATACATAAATGCAGAATGTTGGTGGTCAATGATATCTGATCAAGCTTACCGCAACGGCGTGTTCTAAAGATGTTTAAGTCGTTAAAAAAACACACACAGTGAAGATTATAAAGGTTAAGTAAGCATATTCGTAGGGTTGGACATTATTTGAACTTTATCTTGATCAATCATGTCATACATGTGTGGTAGACTTGGGGAAATTCTGGAGTTCAGTATCAAACCGCAACAAGATGTTAATTCATCATTAAATCACTTAAGAAATAGGAAATTGACTTGTTTATGTTGAACCATCGTGCATATAGGTGGCCGCGGAGTAGATACTAGCATAATTTTCAATAATTAAGATTTGCTTAGTATATTTTTTATTTGTTTTGTTTTGGAAATTCACAGAAAAATATATTGACATTTACGGATATTTATGAATATTTACAGATATCTCATATGTATTGTTTAATACAAATAATCTAACAAATTCGATACAAACTTTTTAAAAATATTTATTTTACATGATATATAAAATAAAAATAAAAATTTAGTCAAATTATTTTTTTGTAAATTTTAAACTTAGTTAACAATAATAATAATGAAATAAAACTTAAAAAAATATAATGTCATTTTAACTATTTAATACTTATAACTAATAATGTGATTAGAATGTATTAAAATATATGTTAGAATAATAAATTATATAAACTTATACATTAATAATGTGGACTTACATCAATTTTAAATATTTTGTCATGTGTTATTAAATTTATATGTTTTATATTATTTTTATTTTGAATTTTATAAATTAAAAAGTATTTATATTTTAATAATTTTTTTACATAATTTGAATAGATGTCCAAACCTCAAATACTTAAAGATTCAAACCGAATTTCAAGAATTTCAATCAAAGTTTACAAATATGAAATATCTAAAAGAGGCTAAAATTTTTATCCCATAAAATCCCAAGTCCGAATATTTTCGAACAAAACACCCGACCCCTAATCAAAGCCATGATCGGAAAGGAAAATTATTAGCAGAAAAAGCTCTAAAATCTAAATATATTGGCTGATAATCTCTTTACAAGCAAGCTCTAAATAATTATATCAGTCTCCAGCCAATAAGAGCCACAAGCTTCGCTGTCTGCTAATCAACAAAAATGCAAGCCACTTGTAACGTCCAAGCGTTGTTCGACAACTTAATCACAGTCATTACCTTAATCACTCCGACATTACGCGGTTTCCTCACTTAACTAGGTTCCAAAACCGAATTAAAAGTTCCCTTTCCTTCCCGATTCTTCACGCATAACCGATTCCAATCACAGCTTCGAGATCAAACCGGGCATGACGACGAGTCCCGATAACCAGAAACCGGTCGAACCTTCCGACATCGAGGCGCCAGCGGCACCGGCGACTGAAACGTCGACGTTTTCCGCGATCACTCAGAGATGGAAAAGAGAGGACACGATAAAGAAAGCATCCCCGATCAGTAGAGGGATAGCTCTTATCTTCTCCCTCCTCGCCTTCTTAATCATGGTCTGTAACAAACACGGACCCGGTAGAAACTTCGACGAGTACGAAGAGTACAGGTGGCGTTCTCTGATTGATTACTTTGATTCACTAAAAAATTTGGGGTTTTTGAAATTTCATCAATTCAAAAAAAAAAAACAATTCGAGAATTGCTTTTCCAGATATGTAGTGGCGATCGCGATCACCGCAACGTTGTACACTGCGTGGCAAACGTTCGTACATCTCTCCAAAAGAGACTTCTTTGATCGCCGGACTTCCGTTTTCGTCGATTTCTCCGGCGACCAGGTAATGGAGGAGAGACACTGCACATTTATTCAATTCAAAACTGAAGTAATAATCTTTCGTTGTTGTGGACTGCAGATAGTAGCGTATCTTCTCATATCAGCTGCTTCCTCAGCGATTCCGTTGACCAATAGGTTCAGAGAAGGTCAAGATAACATTTTTACTGACTCTGCTGCTTCGGCTATCACAATGGCTGTACTCGCCTTTGTTTCTTTAGCTCTCTCTGCTCTCTTCTCCGGTTACAAACTCTCTACTTCTCATTCTTTTGTCTGAATGAATCTCCTGCTTTAAGCCTCTCCTCTCTGTTTGTATATTTATACGAGTTAATGTCATTAGTGTGCTACTGATGAAAAACATCATCTTACTTCTGTTATTAGTCTCTGTGTATGTTATTCTTTGATACATTTGTAAAAGTGAAAACATGATGTGTGGAAGTGATTGCTTTTATTTCGTTTTTTTTCTAGTTCTATAGTACAAGAAAGACTAAAGATAGTAGTATAACATTACAGGCGTGTGAAAGCTCTAGCATGAGCCATGTAAAAAAAAAACAAATTAAATAATTTTCTCTATGGACTATATAGACTATATAGTCTTAGTAGTATCTGCAGGATCACTAGTAAGTAGTTAAACCCGTTTCTCTATATCAACAGATTCCCTTTATCTTCACGACAAGAACGAATCAAAAAACGAGGATGACTCATCGTTTGGTTCTTCTTTTGCTCTAGAGAATCCACCAACAAACTCGTTTTGTTGCGTTTGAATGTTGTTGTTGTTGTTGTTGTGATTGTTCATAGCGTAACCAAAAGGCCCTGCGTTAGTGTTGTTGTTTTGCAGCATCTGAAGCGTATATGGTGCTCGTGAAGTAGTGTAGTTGGAGTGACCAGCTATAGCAGCTGGTCTAATTGGCGCTGAAGAAGGGTCTTGTACCGGTCTGTTTGTGGCGTATCCGCTACCACGAGCTGCAGGTACGTCGTGGTTATGTTTCCCTTCGTAGGTTGTGATTACAGCTCTCAGATCCTGTGATGCTCTCTCAACATGTTTTCTCACTGGACAACCGATGGTTGTGCACTTGTAGTAGCTCCTGTTAAGTTTCATCAAGTGATAAGAATGTTAGATACTTGGACCTTTGATTATGATATTGATAAGAACAGATGTTATGTTTTATGTTATTTATTACCTTGGGTTTGGGTTTCCTTTGACGACTTTTTGGCCGTATTTTCTCCACCTGTAACCGTCGTCAAGAATGTCGATATCACTTGTTGTCTGAACAACAATTCTTGGCTCTCTCACTGTCTTGCTTGCGTTACCATTCCCACCGTTTGTTTCACTTTCTCCTTTCCTGAAAACACACAAAAAAATTAGAAACTTTCTGATTTAAGATTAGACTAATTGAGCGGATGATGATGATGATCATTTACCATCTCTTTGCTTCAGGTTCACTCCCACATTCTTCTTCTCTGCTGACAACCGATGAGCCTTGCTCAAACTCGTCGTCTCCAACAGAACCAGAGGTAGTATTATCATCTTGTTGGATTGCAAGGGAATCAGAGTGATTGAAACTATTATTGGAAGAACCATGATGATCAAGGCTGGCGTTGAACACAGCTGAATGAAAAGTCGATGAAGAAGAAGAAGATGATGATCTTCTAGTGGACTGAGGCTTAGGATGGTTATGGCTTCCCTTATAGACAATCTCTGTGATCTGACCTTCCAAAGATCTCTCAACTTTCTTCTTGGTTGGACAACTTGGGAAAGTACACTTGTAGTAACTCCGAGGATTCTCGCTCCCTTTCACCTGTTTCTGACCGTACTTTCTCCAGTTGTAACCGTCCTCTCCTTTCCTCTGCTCCCTTCCATTGTAAGATACAGCTTGATGAGTGTTGTTGTTGTTTAGAGTTTGGCTCCATTGATCTGACTGGTTCTTCCTCTCTTGTTCCTGAACAAACAAAAAACATGTAAATAAATTTGAAGGAAAAAAAAGGGATTTGAAGATTTAGATGTTTGAGGAAGAACATACCTGTGGTTGAAAGATAGAACTGTTTGTTGCTGTTGTTGTTGTCGGAGCAGAAACTGCTAATGATTGTGTCTGAAATGAGAAATCGAAGTAGTTAATGTTGTTGTTCTTCTCTTCCTTAGTTATATTTTTCTGATTGCTTTCGTTTGTAATAAGAGCTCCTGTGGTTGGGGAAGCAAGAACCTACAAAAACCAACCAAGAATATAATCAAGAATGGCTCTGAAACACATAACTCTCTTTTCTAAACGAAAACCGTTGACTCATTGAATTTTTATCACATCCGATCAAACTCATTTTCTTGGATACGAGATATGTTAAAGTACTGATCTTTTTCAAGAAAAGAGCTAAACCCAAATGATCAATAGTTTCAGTTTCATCTTCTAAGGACACTTTGAAAATAAACGAAAAAAAAAACAGAGAGGGCTTACGTTAGCAGAGGAGGAGACAAAAGCAGGGGAATCAAGGAAAACAGAGGGACTGAAACAAGTGGAAGGAGAGATTGAGACTGAAGAAGGAGCAAAAGATCTGAACTTTGGGATTTCAAGATCTTCCAGAGCTGCTGTTGATGATCTTCTTCCCGATTGTTGTGACCAATTAGCAGAACCACTCATGTTTTGTCTGGTTCTGTTATTGTCTATAGGAAGGAGGGAAGAAGCAGCCATACATGAAATTTTGAAGCTTTCTTTATTTTAAGAAAGACCAAGTTCAGATATATATAGAAAGTGTTTCTTATGAGAGCTTGGACAAGGGGGCGAAGAAGATGTGATGGGCTCTTGAAATATGTATGTACATGTTCGTTTTATGTCTGTATATATAAAACATATTGAACGTTCTGATTGGTTAGTCTTTGTTTTTTGATGTCACAAATGAAATAAAATGTAGTTTCTGAGAAGGTGATCAAAAGTTTGACCGTTGAAAATATTAGAGAGTGGAGAAGAAGGGGGAGGGGGAGACTGGTCAGACCTGGTGGCCTTGACTTTGAACGAGGCGGCTCTCATCATCTTTTTTCTTTAGGATGCATTTCTGACTGCCACGTGTGATTTATTGGTGTTCAATTAATTTGGATAGAAATATGATATCAAAACATTTTGGTGAATCTTGTCTTTCTTGTTTGCTATGGTGTTAGTTTTTTTGTCTTATTTGTTGGTTTCAAGATGTTCGTTCTGTAAATTCGCCGGCTCGCCGGCTTTAATCTCTGAAAAGGTTGTCGGCTTTGTGTGTGTGTGACGTTCTGTTTCTATCTAGTGTTTTTCATAAACAATTAAAAATTAATTTGGTGAATCTTGGACTGCTTTAGTAGGTAGTAGTAGCAGAAGAAGTCATCTCTTTCTTTTCCAAGCATGTGAGTAGATTAAGAGTGTGATTAATTAGCAAAACCTTTAAATCGAAGTCGTTATATTTTTTACTCAGAGTTGGTTTCATCTGATTCCTCAAACAAAAACTCCTTCGCCCATCAGATTTTCACCATATAGCATACTCAGTAATGGACTTTAAGCTTATGCTAATGCGATTACAGAGAATTACTACTACCAACCATAAATGTCGGTGTAATGTTTTTTGTTGACATGCTTTAAATATGACATGACTCGATACTATTAATTAGCTTGAGATTTTTGCTTAGTATAAAATCAACTACTCCCTCTGTTTTTTTAAAGATGTATGTTTTAGGAATTTTTTTTGTTTCAAAAAGATGTATTTTTCATATTTTCAATGTAATTTTTGTCAACTAATTATGAATAATTGTGAATCTCAAAAACATTAATTGCATTTCTTGAAATTTTATTGGTTTAGAAATATAGGAAATATAAAATAACAAAAAACTATGCACTAACAAGTAAATTTTAATATGTTTTATTAAAAAGTGTGAAAATCTCAAAACATGTATTATTTAAAAACAGAAGGAGTACTATATAGACGACTTCCAATTAAATCATTCCTATTAAGTTCAAGTCAGTTCGCTAAAATATTAGGATTGGAACACTCTTATACTCTATCTCTGTTTCCTTTTATATGATGTGTTTTATCAGATGTTTTTGTTTTAATTTATATGATGTTTTAATAAGATAAAACTATTAAAAATTGATTAAAATACTAAAAAGTAATGTGTAGTTTTTTGTCTTTATTTGTTTAGAATAATAACGATTAGTTGTTTTTAATTATTTTTGTTGCAATCAAATGGTTTTAACAAAGATAATTTTTTCTTAATTTATGTATATTCTGAAACATCATATAAAAAGAAAGGGAGGAGTACATAATGCTTTTAAGCCTTTGATTTAGTCCATTTACTTTCTTACATTATTCATATCTATTCCTCACTATATTCTTGCAGCCTTTATAACACTTCTGTTCGGAATAGAATTCTAATCAATTACTAATCTCGACTCCTTTGTTATTATATACTTGATAAACAGTGGAAAAAAAACTAAATACCTTAAAACCCCTATTTTCATTGCTACAAAATCAGCAAAAGGCTTCCACAACGAAAAAAGACAGAAATAATAAAGCAAGAGAGCTAACAAAAATGATTTACCAAACACCAAAAATGATTTGCAGCCAAGACAAGATATTGTTTATTGTATGAACTTGTAACATCATCCACAATATGAGACAAAACAGAACACACAAAAACAAGCTAATTCGATAAACGATTTGTCTTGCTATATGGATAAATATGATGCTACTCAGAATCCGAATCTGAATCACTTGCATTGTAACCTGACAAGACAAATCAAGCAAAAAAAGAAATAAAAAACACAAAATCAAAGTGTTAAACACAAAAGGAAATAAAGGAGCCTTATGTTCAGACAGAACAGTAAGTTAGGCTGTGATATAAACCGAACCTGGTCGTTTATCCTTGACTTTCCACACTGAAGAACGAACTCTTGACGCTTTCGTAATCCAAACCCTCGCCTGCGTAAAAAGACACCAATTTTTCATCAATTAGGGATTGGTTTCTTCACTAAAACCCTAAAGCTAAAGTGATGAGAGATTGTAAAAAAAAAGAAAGAGAAACCTTTCGAGCATCTTTGGGAACTCCGTAGCCAGAGTTATACATCTGACCCAATACAACTTGCATAGTGATGTTCCCAGCTTTCGCTTCTTCAAGAGTGTCTTGGAACCACCGCTGCGCACAATCGGATACCACCGCGGAAAGCGGGACGCTGCGGCGACTACTGCCGCTGGTCGTGGCGGTGGCGGCGGCGGAGGAATCTTTGTCGGGAGTCGACATGTTGGAGGATATGGGTCGGATCGGTTTCGATGATTTGGTGAATTTGGATGCTGCGGCGGACGCTCCTCTTAGAACTGTTGAGATAGGAATTGGTTTGACCATTTATATTTAAAATTAAAAAAGAAAAATAAGGAGGAAGGATCTTGATTTTCTTCTCCGTCTCTTATTTGGTTTAGTTAGGGTTTGTGGGGAGTGATTTTTTTGCGCCGAATGATCCGTCACCATGATGAGGTTTACGCAATCTCAACCACATCCGGTTTACGGTCTGTTTCTCTTTTTTAAATGGTTTACGGTTTGATTTCACTTTTCAATTTCATTGGTTTACGTTTTATGGGAGGTCAGATTTGGTTTACGGTTTTAGACAAACTTTATAAATTATAAACTAGAGATTAACCAGCACATCTGCACAGGTATTTATTTTTATTTTTATAAAATAATACTGATTTCATATAAATAATAATTTATATATTTTAAAATTGTATCCTATTAAATAAATTTTTAATATCACATTTCTAAACATAATAATTTTATAATTTTGTATTAAATAATTATATTTTGTCTTATAAAAAACATCAATTGTATCATCCATATATTAAAAGTATTTCCATCTGTACAAATGTAATTTTAGTTTCTATATATCAAAATTTTATGATTATTTATAATAATATTTTTAGATATTATTATAAGTATGGTGCTATAATTTATGTTGGACTATTATTTTTATGAAAATATACATAAATAATATATTTATATACAAATTTTATAACTTATTATATTATATATATATTATCCTTTTGTATTACTTTTATTTTTTATTTATTATTAATAAATCATGGAAAATATGACTATATAATTTTAAAATAATATGATTTTATAAATTTAGTAAATGGATATCAAAATCATTTTAAGGGACTTTATGTTTGTTTAATCATGTTTATTAATTATTTTTATCATCTTATTAAATAGTTAATAATAATATAATATTTATATATCTAAATCGATTTTTGTCATATTTTATGGTTGTTTGCTTAATCAATATAACATTAATTGTTTTCGTGTATATTAATTTGTTATTTCAAATTTTGGTTTTTAAATTAATGATTTCAAAAATTGATTTTTAAATATGTTTTATAATTTTGTATTTGAAAAAATAATAAATGCTAAAAGATAGGATTATGTAATTTATCAATTGCATTTAATTGTAATTAATTAGTTATTTAAATTTAAGATCTAGTTAGGAAATAAATTATTCAATTAGAAAAATACAAACGATATTTAATGTTAGATTTATTAACTATTTCAGTGACATTTCTTTGTGAATAATTTGTAATTTTAAGAGATATTTCTTATTTGTACTTCTCTTTTAATAAAATAGATTATAATCTAACAAAAGTACAAAACCATTTGCAAGCTTTATTTGGTTCAGTTTGGTGGTTTTGTTCAATTTTATTGATAAGGGAATTCTCATGGATTGTAAAAACTTTGAAATTCCATGATCATTGGTTGATGGATTTTAAAAGTTGTAGTAAAATCTACTGTATTGATTTAAGAATCTTTCAAATCTATTCAGATTCTTCGTTTTATTAAAAAAAATTGTCATCATTAATTTTCTAGTTTTAACTATATTTAGTGTCAGTGTAAGATGAATTTTATACATTTTTCCTCATATCAAATTACTTTCAAATTTCATATATATGTGTATATATATATATATATATATATTAAATATTCAAAATCTATGTGATAAAATATACAGAAAACAAAGTATATTCATATTATCATATTAACATAATTTTATATGTATCAGTATTTTTTGTTTCACTAACAAACATGTTTTGCAAAAAAAAAAACAATAATCATGCTATATTGAAAGAATTTTTTTTTTTTTTGGAAAATTTTAAATCAGCCAGTTACCTAACAAAAGAATGGTAGAAATAAGTAATACAAATCTATGAAAATCTATATCAATTAAAAAAAATATGATTAAATTCAGTAAAGTTAATGTACATATATTTCATAACTTCAAAAATCTATCAACTTTTAAATTTCACACTCTACAGAAATTAATCTGCCAATAACCCTTCGTAAAAACAATTTAAGGAATTATTGAAATATTGAAATATGTATTGAGATGATTTGAAACTATTTGATTTAGAGCATCTCCAATGGCACTCTATTTTCTCCTCTATAATTCCCACATAAATAGAGTAACTCTATTATAGAGTAAGTTTTGCTCCAATGGTTTACTCTATAATAGAGTTACTCTATTTTTGTGGAAAAATAGAGTAAAATCATTATTTCACTCCAAATATAGAGTAGAAAAATGGGTTTACACTATTTTCTCTACAAAAATAGAGTAACTCTATTATAAAGTAAACCATTGGAGCCAAACTTACTTTATAATGGAGTTACTCTATTTTTGTGGAAATTATAGAGGAGAAAATAGAGTGTCATTGGAAATGCTCTTAGATGATTTTAAGTCATTTGAGAAAATTGTTACTATTTTATTGACCACTCAGAAATTTCATCAACTTATATGTCTTTAACTATGAAACACCAAAACATTATAAAATAACTAAAATGTTTATTAAATTACCTTAAAATATTTTTAGTAACAGAAAATTTTAGGATATATTTTTAAATCATAAGCTCAATAACAACAGAAAAAGTTAAACTGTGTATCCAACGATCATGATTCAAGAATCACTCCAACTATCTGAATCTTCATCCTCATCGTTTCCAACCATTGTGTGTGCAATGCAGTCAGAAAAAAAAAAGTGAAAGGATTGAAAACAAAATTTAAAAAGTACTTAAAATGAGATAATTAGAGAGATAAACCTAAAATAAAATAAAAATACTAATATGGTAAGTCAACTGGATATGTTAAATAAATCAATTTTGTAATCTACAGAATTTTATACTGGAAATGTAGTTCTAATTGAAAAATAAAACTTATTCTAATATAATTTATAATAATTGGCAACTACATAAAGTACATGTTGTTAAACGTCTATACATCAAAGAAAAGTCTCATGTGTCAATAACTACATACATTTTATGTCGGATATAAGATGTGTTAATTAACTAAATGTTGTTATTAACACTATAATTAATAATCAAGAATTTGTTAGGTGGTAATTAAAGTGTTTTATAGGGAATTAGTGCACATTAGAGAGTTGCTCAAAAAAAAAAAAAAAAAAAAAAAGTGCACATTAGAGAAACAATTGGACGTTCTGACACGATATCATCATACCATATATGCGTCTGACGCTACGTGACGCTTCAGCGTAGATATATATATACCAATTCATACATCAAGCCTTGTGGATGTGGTATTTTTTTTCCAACAACTGCAAAAATAATGTAATCATTTGAATATTTGCATGTTGTTTTATATTTTAAGTAACTTTTTAACACGAATTTTGCTAATGTTGGGAAGAAGCCGAGGAGTCAATTGAAAAATAAAAAAAAAGATAAGAGACTCTTGGAGTTCCCTGTCATAGTATATATGTACGTTTAACGTCTTTTTTCTCTTCTTACCTAAAACTTACTTCTTTAGAGTTCACTTCTTTACCTCGTCGCTCCTTTGCAGTTTGGATACATCTTGTAATAACTGAAAAAACTCTGCTCTCGTTTTCTATTATTTCCGTAAGATGTGATTTACTAAGCATCTCCTCTCTGTGCTCCAAGTTTAAGCTTGAACTAGAGCCGACGAGTCATTGTTCTTTACATCCTTTTTTTTTGGATTTCAGGATCAGACATGTCTTATATTCCTCCACACAAGCGAGACTTGAAGGATCCCATTAGACCTTCTCCTTTTCCAGATTCTCTAGCAACAAAATTCAAGAAAAATATCGACTTCAAGTGTAGCAGTGCTAAAAGCAAAGTTATTAAATATTCAAGAGATGTCATTTCCAAATGGTTTCTTGTTAGTTCAAATGGAATAGAGGATGAGGTTCCTCCATCTATTAAGCTTGTGCCAGTGTCCTCAGATTCTTCTGAATGCAGCAGATATGGAGAAACGTCTTTGGTGCTGAAGAAATCTAATGCCCAAAAAGGTTATACAGTATTTCTATTGTGTATCATACCATGGTCGTTCTTGCCAAAAGAAGATACACTGTATCTTTTTAGTGTAGTATTAATATGTTTGTATATGGTAGCTGAGGAGAGTGACGAGGAAGAGAGATCTCGGTGGATGTTACTTGCTGAGAAGGTTGAAAAGGATCTTGTCTTGGCATATGAGCAAGCCGGGAAGGGAATCGAGGATCATCATCTTTTAGATAATGCTAAATTAAGATTGGTTGCTAGGTTTGGCAAAGTTGTCTTTTGTAGGTAAGCATTTCAACTTCTATTCTTTGATTTTTTTTTCTCACAAATATCATTAGTATTACCTCATGTTTCTAACATATACTTAATAAAAATAGGCGTCAAGCTGGTCATGCGACTGAATATTCACAAGAAAACATGAATCTGATATTCTCTACGGATGTCCCAACTTCTTTCATACAAGACATAAAGTCTAAGGCTATTTCAGACCATGAATTCTGTTTAGACTTGGAAAAGGAAGTATACGTTGTGCAGATATCGCATTATACTAGTCCTTATTCAACCATCAGATGTAAATGTACCGTGAAGGAAGATGGAAGCCTCAGTATGTACAAGGCAAGTCTTGAGAGCCTTTTGTGTCTCTGTAATAAGAATCTGAGTGAATTCTCTTCTTTGATATATTATTCTGATCAACATATAAACATCTTTTTGTCGCAGGCCGAGCTGAATCCTCTAAGGCATTTGGTTATTGATGTGTCCTGCATTAATAAGAATCTTGACATGAGGCTTATGCTCGCCGGCAAAAGGAAAGCGATGACTCTCACTGTGAGTTAATTTAATATTTACATTTATCTAGAGAATTGTCATGCCTTTCATGGACTTAGCTTGGTTACCTTTCTATGTTATGCAGGAGAAGGAGAAAAATAACATTCAAGGGTTACTGGACTCAGCGACTGTAGATTCGAATGTCATAGGGGGATTAAGGTGGCCGCTCGGTAAACCTTCATCCGTAAATGGATATACAATATTTGAAGTTTGCCATGTTAGAGCGACTACATACAAAAACCGGACCCTCAGGCTAAGGGTCAGAGAGGCTGATAGATTTAATGAGAGGTTTGGAACAAGGGAAGTCGAAAGGGGAATGACTCTGGTACTTCAAGACATCAACACTAAGCTACAGGTAAACTGTTTTGCTTTGAAACCTTTATTAACTTTGAGGCAATACATTGATTATTAAACCTTATGGTGTGCAGGAGAAGAACACTGAGAGAGGCTGTGTTTTAGGAATGCTCAGAGATGCCCTTGGAACTATATGGGACTTCTTGCATTGCGATGCTTCTCTTGCGTGACAAAGAAACCATATGATGTTGTTGGTGCTATCTCGGATTCTCATTTCCTTTTTAATGTGTTTTGGTGCAGTAACGTTTCTGAGCTGTTTTATGGGGCTGTTAAGGATTGAACTTGTGTGTTGTTAAAAAAATAACATAATTTCTATTTTGTGTTCATGTCAATCTGCCTACGTTGGTTTGGGTCTGAAACCTGTAAAGCTCGCATGTGTTAAACCAAATGCAGATTAAACCATTCCATTACTTGGTTTTGTTACGAGTAACGTCATGTTTGTGAACTTGGCATGACATAATCCTAAACTAAGCAAGACAAATACAATGTAAAAAGATTCCGAATCTGTCTTGTACTGTTGTACACATGTTTGATAAATGATCACGTCCCATAGTCTTGTAGCACTTTTTTTTTTTTTTGTCTTGTAAGTTGTAACACTTCTTTACTTGCAAAAGCCTAAAGCAAAAGGATCTTAACTCCAATAATCAAAAAAGTAAAAAAAAGAAAGATAGCCAAGACATGAGTGACATATGTACTAAGATGGACATCGAAAATTTGAGCGAGCGACTGTATAACTCGCGAGACTAATACGCCGACGTTTTGCTTAGTGGGCACTGATGATTTAATTAAGGCCTAGGCCCAACCTATGTGGCCCACATAAGTTTTAGAACTGCTCCACGCTCTCTTAAGTGTGTTCTCTCACTATTTCTACATTTTGCGATTGCATAGAATGGCGGAAAGAATGGCCTCTTCGTCTTCTCCGACGACGATGAAGGAAGTAGAATACCTAAACTGGTTGGAGCTTCCGCCGGAACTGACCTCGTCGATTATTATCCGGCTCGGCGCGATTGAGATAGTGGATAACGCTCAGGAAGTGTGCAGATCGTGGCGTCGCCTCTGTAAAGACCCTTCGATGTGGCGCAGAATTGTCATACATAACCCGGGAGAATACGGAGACCCGTACTACGAGAGATTGTGCCGGCACACTGTTGATCGTAGCCAGGGAGGCTTGGTTGAGATCGAGTTCTCCTACTTCGGTTCTGATTCCCTCCTCAGTTACATTGCCGACAGGTCCCCTCTCTCTCCCTCTCTTCCTGCGACTCTAAACCTCATGTTGCTTTTATTCAAATGTTGAAGAGGATTATTGTTTATGCTGACGTGTACACCAATTTTTTAAAAGCTTAGACCGATTTTTTTTTTTAAAAAAAATATCTATTTAGAAAATATATTGTTTTATTCAATTGGGATAATTTTAAATCGTTGTTTAGAGAAATGGGTTTACTTTGATTTTAGTCATGTTTTGCTAAATCTAGGTTTAGAATTAGAACAGAGTTAGCTTCAGGTATATAGTTGATTTTTTGAATCGTTGTTTAGAGAAAACATTCTCTTTTTCATTCAAAAAAAAAAAGAAAAAAAGAAAACATCCACTTGATAGTTCATTCTAACATTGTGTTATGTTTCTTAGGCCTGAATGTGTTAGCGTTATGTTATTGAGATGCGAGGAGAAAATATTTTCTAATCATGTTTCCTTCTTCTCAATACTTGTAGCTCAAGTAAACTGAGAAGCCTTAAAGTTAAAGTCGGCTATAAAATAACAAGCGAGGGACTTATGGACGCAGTTTCGAAACTTCAGCTGCTCGAAGAACTCGAGGTTTCATACTGCCCTTTATCAGGAGAGGCTGAGGCTCTGAAAGTTATAGGCCATTCTTGTCCTATCTGAAGACCTCGAAGAAAAACTGCGAGGGTTACAGGCGTCCTCGAGACGAGAGCGATGCCGTTGCTCTAGCAATCGCTGAAACGATGCCTGGACTCTGCCACCTCCAGCTTTTCGGGAATAGATTAACAGACGCTGGCTTAAACGCCATCCTCAGCGCTTGTCCTAACCTGGAACATCTTGATCTGCGTCAGTGTTTCAACGTTAACTTCGTTGGCGATCTGGAGAAGCGGTGTTTTGAGAGGATCAGAGTTGTGAGACCCCCTAATGACTCGGTTCGTGATTACCCGTTCGATGCAACGGTTAATGATGACGTGTGTTCATCCGATGATGACTACTCTGATGTTGATATAATGTCGGAAGATGAGTTTTATCATGACCTCTCAGAAGATGCTAGTGACTCTTCTGACTTTGACCCCTACGAAGATTATGATGATCTGCTTTACTAGTTTCGCAAACCTTTTCAAACTCCTTCACGGACTTTCTTTAAGCATTGGACTTTGTGTGTCCTAGGGTAATGTGTGGGACCTTTAGAAATATTTGTCGGTTTGCCTTAGAAATGGACTTTGTGTGTCCTAGGGTAATGTGTGGGACCTTTAAGCATTGGACTTTGTGTGTCCTAGGGTAATGTGTGGGACCTTTAGAAATATTTATCTAGAATATCCAAAGTCTAAAAATGTGTCAGATTATGTGGTAGTTTCATCTTCCTTTGACTTAAAATGTTGAATCTGTTTTGCTTATATGCAGTAATAATTCTCCTAAAATTTACTTAAGCTTGTTCAGTGTCGTGAAGATCGAAACAATGCTATGTTACAACACTGAAATGGTCTCAATTTAGCAATCATGAAACTCTAGTAGAAAGAAACATGAATCCATCTCTTTGATCCTCACTGTTGCAGAGAAAGTGGCTCACAGCTTTTACAAAAAGCCCACAATGGCCCAATAGGGGACCAAAAACGAATTAAGTACCAAGTTAATCTAAGAAGAAACTCAACAGGCTTAATGCATTTCTTTACCTGTAGCAATGTAGCATGATAAGCATCCATATGATCAAATCATTCGAACAAGTTTAGTTCATTTGATCCGAAGTAGTACATTCAAAATCTTAACTTGCAAAAGCCAAAAGCAAAGGGTCGTTAACTCCAATAATCAAATTGTTAAAAAGAAAAAGAAAGAGAGACCAAAAAAAAAAAAAAAAGAAAGATAGACATGGGTGACATATGTACTATGATGTGCCTCCCATCGAAACCAAACACAATTTCACATTGAAGTGTTGAAGAAACCGAAGAGTTAATTGAAAGATTAAAAGAAGGGGGGCGAAGAGTCTCTTAGAGTTCACTCGTCTCCTTTAAAGATCTTTCTGCCGGAACTTGGAAATTTAAAAAACAAAAAAAAACTTGGAAATTCAAAAGACGTTGAGTCAACAAAAGGTATCTCCTCTCCTTACGTGATCTTCTCTCTCCCAGGAGTTTCAGGTTCAGACATGTCTTATATTCCACCACATAAGAGACATTCGAAGGATCCGGACAGGCCTTCCCCTGTTCCTGATTCTCTAGCTACAAAATTCAAGAAGAACCTCCACTTCAACAGTAAGTAACAGTGATAAACGCGACCGAATCATATACTCAGGAGGTTCCATTACCAAATGGTTTCTGATTGGCTCCAACGGAATTGAAGATGAGATTCCTCCATCTGCTAAACTTGTTCCCTTGTCCTCTGATTCTGTCCTATGCAAAAAAGGGAAAAAAGCCTTCAATACTGATGAACATCAATGACCATAATGGTAAGTGACTGTGTTTGTTAGTTTCTTGAAGTATTCGGCTATCTATTTTTAACAAAAATAACAAATACTAGTGACTATTTGCCAAAAGAAGCAGTTTTAATGGGGCGTTTTATATGAATATTGCAGAGAGTGAAGAAGAAGAAGAAGAGAGAACTAGGTGGCTGTTAATAGCAGAGAAAAGTCCAGGAGGATCTTGTGTTGGCATATGAACGAGCTAAGACTGCAATGGATGGAGATAATCAACATGTATTGAGATTGGTTGCTAGCTTTGGTAAAAACTTCTTCTATGGGTAAGTGTTCTGAATCTTACACTGTCTTTGCTAACAGAAGTTCACTTTTATCTACCTTTAATACATAAAACATTAAACCAGGCAAACACCCTCGAATAAGATCTTCTCTACTGATGTCCCAACTTCTTACTTACACTACGTCAAGTCTGAGCTTGTGCCAAGACATGGATTCTGCATTGACTTGGAAAAGGAAAGATACACCGTGAAGGTACTTGTTTTGTTTTCTTAGAAACCTATCCTGTGGAATGTCATATGAAGTATGTTTTGTTGTGTCATGGCTTTTATTCTCAGGTATCACACTATACTCGTCCCAATGAAACCATTAGCTGTAAGTGTACTGTTAAGGAAGATGGGCGGCTCAGTATGTACAAGGCAAGTCTCTAGTTATTTGTGTATATAACCTAATAACTTCATTTCGGCTCAGCTTGTGTCTTGTTTTTGACACAGGTCGAACTTAAACTTGTAAGACATTTGGTTGTTGATGTATCTTGCATTGATAAGAATCTTGACATGAGGCTAATGCTAGCTGCCAAAAGGAAAATCACTTCTCTCACTGTAAGTTAATATTTTACATAAGGATTAATTTTTTTTCGGTTGGACTTATCTTTTGTGATGTTTCTATGATGAGCAGGAGAAAGAGATAAGTGACATCAAAGGGCTGCTTGATTCAGCTAGAGTTGATCCAAATGTGAAAGGTGGTTTAAGGTGGCCGTTTGGTAAATCTTCATCTGGGAATGGATACAGTGTCTTTGAATCTTGTCATGTTAAAGCTACAGTCTACAATAACCAAACTCTAAGGCTTAGGGTCAGAGAGACTGATAGATTCAATGAGAGCATTGGAACGGAGGAAGTCAAGAGGGAGGTGATGCTGATGCTTAAAGACATGAACACTAAGTTACAGGTACACTATTGTGCTCTCTTGTGTCTTTGAAACTCTACTGGAAGGTGAAGCCTATTGTGTTTTCATTTTGGTCCGCAGGAGCAGAACATTGACAGGGGTTGTGTTTTGGAAATGCTCAGAGATGTTCTTGGAACCTTGTGGGACTTCTTGCGTTGTGAAGCCTATCATCTTACATGATAAAGAATGATATGATGTTGATGGTGCTGTTGAATCTCACTATCTTTTCGATTCTGTTGAGCTTTGGTACTATATATGTGTTTTTCAAAGTTTCTGTGTGGGTTGTGAAAGATTAAAACGTTGCGTGTTGTCCAAAAACGAATAAGAACTTGTGCTATTGCATTTCTCTTTTGTATTCAGCTGCTTTTTTTGGTGCAGTAATGTTTGTGTCTTAACGTTGAAGTTATCTTCTTTTTTTCTCTTACATATACAACTCAAAAAACAGGCGGCAAGTTGGCCTTCTGGTTGAACGTTCGATACAATTCTGTAGAAGCTGTTCTCTACAAATGTCCCGACTTCTAACTTGAAAGTTGCAACATATAATGACAGGTTGTACCAAAAACTACCAAGCCATAGATTCTCTATTGACTGTGACTTGGAAAAGGAGACACACTAATGCAACCGAATAGGTTCAAAATATTTTTATCTGAAAAGTTTAACGAATAAGTCTCTAGTTTTCTACCCAACTTTGACCAGAATACCCAAATGTCCCTGATTAGATTTTACGTCCACCCTTCGAAAATTTAGACTTGTTTAGTAATACAAAAAATCTAAAATAGACCATACTTATCCAAATAATAAAACTAATTTTAATTGGTTTTGTCTAAGTTAGAAAATAATTGGTAGGTGTAACAATTTTTATTTACCAAAAACATTTTTAAAGAAAAATATAGTATATGCAAAACTGATTATATGACAATTAACACAGAAGATATATTAGAGCGTTTTACCAAAAAAAAAAGTATATTAGAGGGGAGAGGCTGTTAAAAAAGAATATATATATTAAGGGGAGGGGAAGAGAAGCAATCTCAAATCTTTATAGTATCGTGTTCAGAAATAAACCTTGAACCTAAAAATTCTGATAATGGAAGAGAAAAAAGTAAACTTGTGCTTCCAGGAGAAGCGATTGTGAAAATCTTCGTGGCTAGATTATCATTGAGGTCTTACCAATTCTATAGGCTCTAGGATCATGCGTTACAACAATCCAGTTAGAAAAGCATCGGTCTTGAACACCGCTGATGGATTGGTACTGCTTTATACAGAAACCCTAGAAGGAGCTCCTATGTATCATGTCGGAAACCCTTTGCTTCAACAGTGGGCTCGGCTTTCATCTTGATTGTTTTCAAAGAAAAAAATAATCTTGACTTTTGTCATTTTCTATATTTGTGTGTTTATGAATGTTCTTTCAGTTTTTTATTCTTTATAATGATTAACAAGTTTTGAATCTGAATGTATGTACATTTTCTAAGGACTACAAAGTATACAGTACTTTGACATTTGGAAAACAAATCCCTCCTGGTTAGAATCAAATCTATGATCCATTTTTTTTCTTTTCAGTTTGTGTTCTTGTATGACATCATATTATTAAGATTTTTATTCACCTTCTTTAAATTATACGAGATTGATTAGTTAAAATAGCTTTAGGTGATATGTTATAATATTATTTGTTTAAGGACCTAGCAAACTTTTTTTAACTTTAGGCTTGGCTCATGTTCTTCATAATAATACCATCAAAGATTCATTTTTTACATTTATCTTCCTTACAAAAACTTGACACCTTAGAATTGTGTATATATATATAACGTACATTTGATTCATTTTTTACATTTACCTTCCTTACAAAACGTGACACCTTAGATTTGTATATACATATATATGTATATAATGTACTTCAGGTTATTTCGGAAGAGGTTTACAAGGATGTATCGATTTTAGAGGAGAAAAAGCAAAAAAGTGAATTGTCATATATATAAAAACTATATATTTCTCATTTTCAAATGCACTAACTTTGAGCAAGTCATTTCCAAAACGATATTTATATGATTTCATAGTATTGTAAGGTTTCTCTGTTAAGAATTACACTATTGGTTTTAACTTTGATTTGGAAGTGGTTTTGGAAGAGGTTAAGGAGTAGTTGATGTTTTTGGAGGAGGTTTTTGAGGAGGTGATGTTTTTGGAGGAGGAGTTGATGTTTTTGGAGGAGGTTTTTGAGGAGGTGATGTTTTTGGAGGAGGAGTTGATGTTTTTGGAGGAGGTTTAGGAGGAGGAGGAGAAGGAGATGCACATGATGGAGCTGAGTTGGATGATATGGAGAAGTAAGAAAACATGTAGCTATTGTCTGACATGGTTTTAAACAATGCTCTCATTTACTAAGGAAATATATTTAATAAAGCAATATGCAAATTTGATACTGTTTTTGATTTTAGGTTTAAATGATAGAGAAAATGGATTCTATATACATAAAAAAAAGAAATTAAGTTTATACCGGCCCATAACAAGAACTTGGATATAATATTTTGAATATGTTATATAATAAACACACATTTTACGTTTGAGTATTCTCAACGGTTGATTACATATTTTTTTGTTTTTCTCTTATTTTGTTTGATAGGTATCTTTCTTATTAAATATAAGCCACTCAAAAACACTACGTTAATTAAAACATATATTTACTTTTCTACATATGCTATTATTTAATATTTTAAACAAAATATATTTCTCATAAAAATTATATTTTTTTCCTTTTTATAATTTTTTGTCATGTCCTTTTTTTTGTCATCGACTTGTATAGACTCATGTGGACTATGTAAACCAAATGGGTAGCTCTGCATCTATATAGAAATCCTAGAATACTATATTTTTGTCGTATTCTTTTCTATAAAGAAATCATATATTTGTTTGGCGGTGTGTTATAAACTTTGATTTAATGTTAAGTTAAATCAAAATTTACTATGCTATTGCTACAAACTCGAAACTGATATGTATAAACTGATATGGTATTGCTACACTATTGTTTTTAACTTTTATTTGGAGTTGGTTTTGGAGGAGGTTTAGGAAGAGGTATGTTTTGGGAGGAGGTTTTTGACGAGGTGATGTTTTTGGACGAGGAGTAGATTTTTTTGGAGGAGGTTTAGGAGGATGTGTTAGGAGGAGGATGTGGTTGTGTGGTGGTGGTGTTGGTGTTGGTGGTGGAGGTGTACATGATGGGGCTAATGTGGATGATATGGGAGAACTAAATACATGCGTATTATTTGCACCATCAACATACATCTCTTGGATTGTGAAATTTTTTTTCTGTACATTGTTCATCAAGCGTTCTCATGTTTTTAAATATGAAGAAAATGTAATGATATTATTTGTCAACGAGAATCATTAAGTCTTTCATTATATATGAACTTCAACACTAGTAAAGCGCTGGTTATCTGTATAGCTTCACAAATGAAACCAGCAACGTGTTCTGTAGTGTCATATCGTATGAGATCTTGCACATCTCTTACATGGTTTGAGCAGTAGCCTCCATTGCTGCAGTGGCCTTCCCATGATACCCATTCCAAATCGAACCAATATCTTGACATCTAACAGACATGAAAATTTCATTCTCCAATGTGGCTTCATGGAGTTCTAGTACATATAACATCCACAAGTGTTGCCAAATGCACATGAGTGTCCCTTGGGGATTTCAGAAATTGAGCTTAAAGCAAGAATCAACGCCAGCAACTGCATTAGCAGTGTAACTCGATCGGTTTCAGCATCAAGATTATCCTCTGAGTTTGTCTCAACATCATTATCAGCGAGAGGTAGCTGTTCACTTTGACTATCAAAAAGCACTTGAGGACACGTGCCTGAGTTTTACTAAATTTGAAGAATGATCAACCATACATTTCTTGTCAATGGCGTGTACCGTATCTGCTTGCTTCAGAAATTGAACTAATTGACAGAGTATCAGAAGGGAAGTTAGAGTTTTTAACATCAAAACAAGTACCAGATCTTGAAGAACCAATTGGATCCACCTTGCTTCCATCATTGTCTCCGCTAATCAGAGCATGTCTAACCACTTCTGAAGATGGTTCAAGGACTTCTAGTGTTTAAGATTGAACACTCAGTGAGAGACTACCCTTGGACTGGAACATGAATCATTCGAAATAAACTATGTCGGCTATCTGACTGATTCCTGCACCAATTCTAGCATGTCTAACCACTTCTGAAGATGGTTCAAGGACTTCTAGTGTTTAAGATTGATTACTCAGTGAGAGACTACCCTTGGACTGGAACATGAATCATTCGAAATAAACTATGTCGGCTATCTGACTGATTCCTGCACCAATTCTAGCATGTCTAACCACTTCTGAAGATGGTTCAAGGACTTCTAGTGTTTAAGATTGATTACTCAGTGAGAGACTACCCTTGGACTGGAACATGAATCATTCGAAATAAACTATGTCGGCTATCTGACTGCTTCCTGCACCAATTCTTCATCTTCTAATGCACTGGAGTTTAAAGAATGCTTGCACAAGTTGTCTGTACTTTAACTGACTGTTCGATAATCAAACTCTCTAAAAGGTTCAGATTATTCACTAAGTGAAGAATCTATGCGTTTTTCATCAAGAACTACTCTTACAGGGAGATTTGGTTTCTGTGTCTCGGTCACGTTGATCCAGAGATGTCATGGGACTTAAAGATGCACTACTTACCAGGTCATTATTTTCCAGTGGGATTTTCTGAATTTTATTTTCTGCTGTTAGTGTCCCGTTATAGACCCCACAGCTGTATCATGCCAAATTAGCTGTATCATGCCAAATCTCCCCAGCTCAATAAAACGATTTAGAAGTATTAGTCAATATCTAAGGCAGAGAACCTATCAAACTGAACCATGACAGGCTAACAACAGTCTGGTTGACATCATCACTGGAAATGTCACCGTGATAATCGGACACAGCTCGTAAAATATAAGAAAAATACGTTTTTACATTAAGAAAACAGAGTGATTGAGAAGCAACGAGATGTTGGCTCATCAATCATTTTTGGTTGTTTGAAGCAAAGTTACAAGCATAATTATACCACAACTTATTAATCTCCCACAAAGAGACATTTTGTACTACTTTTCTTTTGTTTCCTTCACATCTTGGAGATCGAGTAGTCCATCGCTTCCACAAGATAATCTGCGTCCTCCTTAGTGAAGCAGAGAGGTGGTGTGATTCTAAACACGTTTCCAAAATAGCCTCCTTTTCCAACCAACACACCCAACTCTGTAACAACATTCATTACACAGACATGTTAGTCTAGTTTCAAGAGCTGAGACTAGTAGAAGAGAAGCAAAAACCAACAAACCTTTCATTTGATCCATGATGTGCAGAGTCTCGGCCGTTGCAGGAGTCTTGAGCTTGCGATCACTTACAAGCTCTACTCCAAGCATCAGTCCTCTTCCACGTACGTCCCCAATAACTACATTAGAGAAGCATCAACACACTGAGCAAGTTCAAGAGGACACATTAGAGAGAGGGAGAGAGAGATTTACTTTCATGTTTCTCTTTCAGCTGATTGAGTTTTCCTTTGAGGTAAGATCCGACCATGGATGCATTCTCCTGAAGCTTCTCTTTCTCAATCACATTCAGAACAGCGAGACCTGCTGTGGTAGACACAGCATTCCCACCAAATGTGTTGAAGTAGCATCGCCGAGTCAACACTCCTGCTATCTCCGGAGTTGTCACAACAGCTCCCAAAGGAAACCCATTCCCAATTCCCTGTTTACACATATCATCAAAGAAGAGACAAGTCAATATTTGTTGCTTCTTTCAGGACTGTAGAGGCGCACTCAACTAACCTTTGCCATGGTTACTATGTCAGGGACAACATTGTGAGCCTCAAATCCCCAGAAGTTTCCAGTGCGAGCGAATCCAGACTGTACTTCATCAGCAATGAACAATCCTCCAGCCTTCTTCACAATATCGTAAGCTGCTGACAAATAGCCTGGAGCTAGTTCCACAATCCCTCCAACTCCCTGTTCTCACATTCGCAGCAATATTATTGTCAATAACATTCATTCAATCTCTGATTATAATATAAAATTTCAACACTTGGTTACCTGTATAGCTTCACAGATGAAACCAGCAATGTGTCCGGTAGTGCCATATTGGATGAGATCTTGCACATCTCTTGCATACTTCTCTCCATCAGGACCAAACACACCTCTATATGGGTCCGGGTTTAAAGCGTGATGAGTTCCAGTCTTCAAGGAACAAAAGAAGAAAAAAAACAAATATCACAACACAGATCAACATTGTATCTCATCATAGTTTAAGGAAAAAAAAACGTCATAACAAAGTCTCTAGTACCTGAACAACGTTGAACTTCCACAAACTTTGAGCAGTAGCCCCCATGGTTCCAGCCGCATTCCCATGATACCCGTTTCGAATTGAAACAATGTCTTGACATCCAGTATACAACTTAGCCATCATAAGCGCCAATTCATTAGCCTCCGTCCCTGAGTTTGTGAAGAACACCACCTATTCCAATCAACCAAACCCCATAAAGCAATCAAATTTGGTTCATAAAACAACACAACACAAGAAAAGCAGAACATTGCAATGGTTCTTGTAGTACCTTGAGATCACCAGGGAGTTTGGAAGCGAGAGCTTCAGAGAACTCAGCAATGGCATGGTTAAGGTACATAACCGTAGGATGCTGAAGTCGCTTGATCTGATTGATAACAGGCTCAACCACATCAGGGTGACAATGTCCACAATTCACAACTGCGATTCCAGCAAAGGCGTCCAAGTATCTCCTACCACTCTCATCGAATAGATACTGCATCTTCCCATCCACAATGTTCAGCTGCAACAATTCACAAGTAAAAATAAATAGAAATTCAAAAATTTTAATTAAATTCAAGCTAATTCAATTTGCAAAATCCTCCACATGCAGGGCCGTCATGAAATTTGGATATAAACATTTTTTGTATTTATCTTAATAATTCTATTTAAAATTCAGGGGTACAATAGCTATAGTAATTAATTCTTTAAAATTTTTTTTTGTCTTCCAAAATGAATGTTTCATTCGGCTATGCATGAGACCAGACATGGCTAAAGTTTCATTCGGCTATGCATGAGACCGGACATGGACAGTGTTTCACATAAAACGGGACATGGCCAATGCTACGGATAAGACCGGACATGGCCACGTGACATTGAAACCAAATAATAATAAAACAAAAAAGAGATTCAACAATAGTTTATAATTATATTTAATAAGATTCCATCATTGGCCACAGAATATTCCGATGATGATCAAATCAGGAGATTCATAACCAAATCGATCCCAAAAAAAAAAACGAAATCAATCGATAAAAAAAATAGCGATTACGATCCAAAACGTTTACCGGCTTTCTGAAGAGGACAGGCATGGAAGGGCTGAGGAACTCCTTCCTTTTGTTTAGGATTTCATCGGCGGAGGGGCCGGAGTACGGCGGCGGGGTGTAATCGAACGGCGGAAGCCTCGCTAGAAACTCGTTGGAGTCCTTGACGGAAGCCGTCTGAGACGTCGATGAGATGCATCGCCGCAGGATGTAGGCGGAAACGTTCTGGAGCGATCTTTTCGCCGTGAATCTCTGCATCATTTTTGATTTTATCTCTCTCTGTTTTGGCAGAGGACTGCTTCGATGTCGATGGTTACAATGATGATGAGAAGAGAGAGATGATGTTGATATTATATAGAGAGAGATTTGATGACGAGGCTTGACGCCATTGGATCAATGCTGACGTGTCGTAGGTGTATGTAGTCACGGAACCTGATTTGACAGGTTGGTTGGTCCCTGAGACGTTTTATCTTTTTATTTAGGGAAATTTGGATGCATATACATAGTAGGATTTAAACCAAGTCTTTAACCATAAGATCAATTAAGCTATGATATTTATGCATTATTTATCATATTACCCTTTCTCATTTCCACCTCTCTTTTTTAATTTCACTTTACAAGTTTAAATAATTATAATTTGAATTTGTTATATACTTATTAAAAATATAAATTTTTTTTGTATATGACATGTTTTAAATATTGTAAAACTGACATATATTTGTAAACTGCTCTAATTTTTTTCATAATCCCTATCTCCAGATCATACGTCATATGTTCTATACTATTTTAAATTACAGTATAATGTGGTAAATTTCTTTTTCTGTTCTTTGTAATTTATATCTCATTCTCTGCCTCTTGATTCTTCTTACTCACTAATTGACCAGTTACACTGTTTTATTCTCTAACACTGTTGCCATTCATCATCTCTCTCTAAAAAAATTTTAAAGAATTTCATATATACAAATTTTGTGGGTGTTAGAGTATTCCATACCATAATATGTATAGTATAGTCACGTAATGGATAAAAATTTGGGTTTAGAGTTTATGATTAGGGTTTGGGTTTAGAGTATATGGTTTGGGTTTAGGGTATATGGTTTGGGTTTATGGTTCATAGTTTGGGTTTAAGGTTTATGGTTTAGGGTTTGGGTTTAGGGTATATGATTTGGGTTTAGGGTTTCTCTCTCTCTTTCTCTCTCTCTCTCTCTCTCAATTTATCATACTATACTGTATTTTAAATTACAGTATAGTATGATACATTTTTTTTCTGCACTTTGTATCTCCATCTCTGCTTCCTAATTCTTCTTACTCACTACTTGATCAGTTACATTATTTTGTTCTCCAACACCGTCGCCACTCATCAGCTCTCTCTAAAGAAATTTTAGAGAATTTCCTATATACAAAGTTTGTGGGTGTGTCGAGTTTTCTATACCATAATATGTATAACATAGTTACGTAATGGATAATGGTTTGGATTTAGAGTTTAGGATTTAGGATTAGGGTTTGGGTTTAGGGTATATGGTTTGAATATATAGTTTGGGTTTAGAATTTGTGTTTAGAGTATATAATTTGGGTTTATGGTTCCGAATTTGGGTTTAGGGTTTATGGTTTAGGGTATATGGTTTGGGTTTGGGTTTAGGGTATATGGTTTGGGTTTAGGGTTTAGGTTTAGGTTTAGGTTTAGGGTTTGGTTTAGGTTTAGGGTTTAGGATTTGGGTTTACGGTTTGGGGTTTAGGATTTACATTTATGTTTGGAATAATCTATTCTATATCTATGTTATATATAGAATAGTATATAGTTCGGCGTTTGAAATACACACACTCACTCTTACATTCACTCTCTATAAAGGATCATAATGTCTTATTATGGTACAAATTGACACACTTTTCCTTGCATAGCTATATTCTTAATTGTCAAAGACCATATGAATATTGAGCAAATTGATCTTTTTAGTTAATTACGGAATTCTCTCATGTTTTCATGACTCAGTTGAAAATTAATCGAATTAACCTTTTCTATTGGAGTTAAAAACAATTTTCATTTAAAAAAAAATTAACAGATTAATCGAATTTTTTTTTATTCTAGATTTATGTATAAACCAAAATTTTAAGTGATGAAAACTAAACTTTGAACTCCCTAACAATTTAATGGTAAATTCTCAGCAAAAGAGTATTATACAAATTCTAAAGTTTGGAAACTGAACAAATTCAAATATTTTCGAATTTGTAAGATTTTTTTCCTTGGTGTACACAGATTAATTTCTGTAAACTGACAGAAAATAAAGATTCTTCAAATAAGATTATTACTATCCAATGAATCATGAATGTATTGACTGACATAAAAGTCAAAAAAAAAAATTCACTGATACAGTATTTAACAGTCTTTTTTCTATTTTTAACATTTTTGTTTGGTTAAAGATCTACTTCTATAATCAGTTTTGACTACTTAATTACTCTTCCATTCTATCTTATACAATAAAAATACGTATCATTTACCACATTTAACCATTTAAAAAAATTATATGAAAGAAAGTCTAAAATTTTAATGCAATTGTTTTGGTCACATCTTTTTAACAACTTTGATTCACATATCTAAACAGTAAATTTTCTTAAAATTATTAATATCTGAACTAAACAGTAAAAATAAAACGTTCAAAATAACCCACATCCCAACTCATTTTTCTCACGAGTCACGAGAAATACAAATAAATGTTTAATAGACACGTTGTTTCGTAAATAAACAGAACTAGATAGATCAAGTTGCATGTGTATAGTTAAAGAAAGCGATAAATCATAGTGTTCGAGTGTATTTGGTATAATACCAAAAAAAAAAAACAGTAATGCATTTGGTAAAATGTAATGTCTGTCATTCATTTCATGAGACTGAACATCTACGGTCCAAAAACAATACTATATAATTTGTTTATTCTTTTCGCGATAACTACAAAATTGAAATCCCCTGTATATTAATCTTGAAGCATTGCAACATTGTTTAGTAGCCACGTGTCATCATGAGAATTATTCTCAGAATTATTAGAGAAATAGGTTGGTCCATCTACACATATATTATAGTTTTTATTAAATAACTATTAAATTAATTATTAATATACAAAAGAATATTTTCTATTCTTTCCTTAAATAAAAGCTACGGAACTTCCTAATATGATTGACATATATATCACCATTAATGATTATGAATAATAAAGATTTGATAATAATTTTTTATCCTCTATACTTTTCGTTTAATTTTATTTTTTAAAATAAATTGAACAATCACATTAAGCATATAATAAAAAATTATATTTGTTCTTATATGTTGTATTTCGGATTTTTTAAAACGAATATAAATTACTAAAAGTGGTACAAGCCTCACATGGAAAATTTGTGATCAATGATAAAAAAGTTTCAGTTCAGCCCATTGTTTTTAATGGTCCTTGAATTTTTTTAATGATTAACTAAGTAAATCACGTAAATAATAGAAAGTGTTTTGGTTTAAAAATTGTTGCATACCCAAAATCAGTATGAACCATCGTCACGTTCATTTGAAATTTGGTTACAATAAAAAATATATGGTTGGGAAAAAAATCCGAATCCAAATAACCGAACCAAATCAAATCCAGAAAATAGTATAGAACTTTAATCAAATTGGTTAGATATATGAACATGTTTAAAATTTTGGTATCTAAAAAACCAGAACCGCCCGATCCGGACCAAAATATATTGAGTATCCAAGTATATTCGAACCAAATTTATATACTTAAATATATTATTTTAAAAAAAATTAATATCTAAAAGAAATATACAAAATACTTAAGATGATTTTAAATTGTCCAAAATACTTAGAAATATATAAAATAGTAAAAATTATATATTTAAAATAACTAAACATTACTCAAAATATCAAAATACTGAAAATATCTATTCATTTTCTGTCCAAATATTTAAGTTAAACCAATTTTTATGTTAAGTTTAAGTATTTTGGTATACATTATTCAAATTTATATGTAACATATTATTTTATTTTTATGTTTTGAGAAATTTAAAATATATATGAACTTTAAGTTTTTAAAATATTAAATGGATTATCTGAATCTAAGCCCAAACCGAACATATAAAAATACGAACCAAATTTGTAAAGATCCAAACCGAACCTAATCAAACCAAATGATACATATCCACATGCCATCCCTAATCAAATGTAAAAAAATTATTGATAACAAAAATGTATTATTTATTTAGATACAACATATTTTTTAAAAAGTTCATTCCGCACAAGGCGCGGGTTATCATCTAGTGGTTCTATATTCCCAAAGATAGGACACATAGTTGTCTAACCTTAGCATAAAGTTGTATAAAATACAAATATATGGAGGGACCATATGTGTATGGGGCACGTGCTCTGCGGAAGCTAGTGGAACCGCTCGTTTGTTTATTTGTTAGTCGAATGAACTCAATTAGTGGGGTTGGATTATGTGTTGCTTTAGTTTCAACGGTTGCGTCTGATTGTTTTGGTTCCACTGGATAAACAAATGCGTTTAATAAAGAGACTACGGCGTGAAATTAGTTTCTAAATTGTTTTTTTTGTCTGCCGTGTAAGCTAACACACTTAGACCAAAGAGCATGATGCTGTTCGTCTTATCTCTTTATCTTTATACTAACTCCGTAGCGTTAGATAGAGTGCGATTAATATAATATAATAGTATATAGTTTTGTTTTGTCTGTCAACAGTTTGTTTTTCACCGGGTTAATATCTAAACGGACAAAGTTTTGTTTTTGGTAAGTTTACAAAAAAAAAAAAGTTTTGTTTTTGGTCTATGGCTGTATGATGAGGTGTCTGAATGAATAATGACACAACATAACATAAACAATAGTACACACTAGTATGTCATATTAGTTTGGCTGATAAATATTTTCAAAATTATTTCTCAATAGTTCTGAATGTTTAGTTGTTATTGCATATTATGTATAAATTACTAATGGATTGTAATGATAGGTTAGACAGTTTGGATATAAATGTGTGACATCTAAATATAAAATTTCATGAAAAAGAGGGAATATATTAGTTGGAAGTTGGAACTATGAAGGACATGAGAGGAAAAGGTGGGGAGTTGATAATGTACCAACCTCCAACCAAATCTGCTTACATCTTCTTCTTCTTTAGGCCAAACTGCTTACATCTATTTTACATCGGGCTTTTGAGTATATTCTTTTCTTTCGTTTTTAGCTTTTGTTTGTTTACTTGAATAAAACTAGTAATCTGAGATTTTTATTTTAGTTTGATTATGTTTGAGATTATATTATTAATAACATCTTCAAAAGACATTCTATAATTTTAAATATGAAGGATTTTTACTCTCTAGAAAAGAACTTCAAAATTTCAAATTTAAAGTTCTCAGAAGTGAAACTCTATATTTAAAGTTTCACTACTCAAAACTTCAAATTTGAAGTTTCATATTTTTGTTTGCATTTTGGTCCTTATAATTATACATCACATTTATAATTCCAAAATATTTTCTCGTTTATCAAATTATTCTTTAAAAAAAAATTATCTCATAAAAATTCATTATTTTTTACAAATTTAATTTTTACACATAAGATTAAATAAAACTTTAAAATAAGATTTAAATTATTTTAAAACTAGATTTAAACAACAAAAATACAAAAGAAACTTAACAACAAAAAACTTTTAAAAATTTACACGAAGACATAACTAGTACACAAATTTATATATTACAAAACACTAATAGTCAGGTGAATTTGATCTGGAACCTCCAAAATCTCCAAAATATTGTACAAACAAATTTTGTTTAACCGAATATGGTTGTTGTTATTGTTTTGATGTCTTATTCGTAAGATTCTTTCTTATTCAGATCAAATGTGTTCACGAGTATTAATATCGTCGATAGAAATTAAGTTTTTTTAGCAATTTTTACTTTTCTCCTTTTTACCTTCTTATTCAGATCTAATGTATTTACAGGTTTAGGATTACCTGATTTCAACAATTTTTAGTTTGTAATCTATAAATTAAAAATAATTTGAGTTATTTTTACTTCGAAATACACTAGTTGATCATATATGCATTAATTAAAATAATTTTGTGGAATATTTATGGTATTTTGTTTGAAGTTTAATATTAATTATGTATTTCTGTTAAAAAAATATATTTTTATATAACATTTTAATAATTAATATTGTTGTGATATGTTTATGTACATGCTAGTTGTTTACAAAGAAAAATCGAGTTTAAATTAATTATGAAAAATATAAGAACCATACTATAAAATAAAAATAGTTTTGAAGTTAAGTTTAAAGTTTTGATTTTAGAGAAGAACACTCTTAAATTTCAAATATAGAATTTTAGAAACTTCATAATCACATTACTTATAAAAGATTAACAATGAGTACATTTTCGAGTTACATTTTTCCATATATCTAAACTCTCAAATAACATGACCATGTCAGACAATAGCTGCGTGATTTTTTTTGTTTGGTGTAAATTTTAAATTTTATACCAAAATTTTAAGTTTTTTACAGCAGTATCAAAGAATACTAGTAGTAGAAAATACCAAAACCTAAACACCAAGAAAGAAGAAGATGCAACATTGCAAGATCAAAGAACACAACATTATCATTTAAACACAAGCACTCATGCCACTAGCAGAAGGATAGCCTGGCCGATACAGGGGCGGACCTGTGAGGAAGAGGTGTTGCACATGCCCAATGCTCGCTAATATAAAATTTTTGTGTTAATGTGTATGGAAATGTTACAAAAAAAAAATGTGTATGGACATGAAAGTGTTTGGGTCTTTTGGCTAAAACGTGCCTTTGTGCCTCACATAACTCGTGAGCCACCAATGTCTTTTTTTTTGTTCTTTCTAGTTTTGTTTAACCACTTTAATCACTTTTCATGCAAGATTTTTCTTTTCTTTCTCACTTTTGTTTATGCTACCTAAAATTATCTTTATTTTTATATTTATATTTATATTTGTTTTTATTTTTATATTTGTTTTTATTTTTGTAATTATTTTTCTTTCTTTTATTTTTGTTATTTTTTGTCAATGTTCTTTCTTTTATTTAGTATTAGTATCTTCCATGATATATAATTTATTTTCGCTCAAATATTACTTAAACCGTATTCTAATATTATGTTAAACCGTATATATATATATATATATATATATTTTTTACTTAAACCGTATTCTAACAACTATATTTATTAATTTTTTAAGAAAATTGGTAGAGTAGAAATAGAAATTAAAATGAATAAAAATCTATAATAAAAAAAATTATTTGGAATGTCTAATACTTAAAATGTTCATATATATTAATATTATGTTCCATGTTAAATTATTTTCTAAATCCGTCCATGGCCGATACTGCAGCATTGTAAAATGGGTTCGGAGCCTTTAATAAAATATGAGACCACGTTCGGTAGAAATCGGCTTACCCAAAATGCTACTCCAAAAGATTGATCACCAGCCACACGCAGCTTTGCATAAACCGGCTGAAAGAATCAAGTAGCCAATCACCACTGGTAGAGGAGCCCGAGACCAATAGCTACATTTTTGCTTCATCCTTGCTTAAAAATAGCTAGGCAATGCTCTCATTTAATAAGGAAACATATTTTAATAAGGGAAAATTGCCAATAGATAACAAAAAAATAAGGGTGTTGTTCCTTTTGGTATAAATTATTTTTTGTCCAATTTTTTTTTTATCCTTTGTATTTCTAAAAACTAATAAAATAAATACTTTTTGAAAAGAAAATTCTAAAAATATAAACAATTAATAAAACACTCAAATACACAAGCTTGTATTTTTTTTTTTTTTTTCAAAAAGTTGATAAATAAAAATTTGAAATACGTTCTAACTAGAAGTAGAATGTGTCTTCTACAAAAAATGGTACTAGTAGAAAACGATTTCTAAAATAAACACGTTCATCTACTTCTTTTAGAACGCACATTCTAATATTTACTAAATCTCTAAATAAGAGGAATGCGAATCTACTAAGTCGTAAAGCTATCTACTTTTTGTCCGGATGCATCTTCTAGTTTTATTAAGTATTCTAAATTTCGGGGAATGTGTTTTCTACAATGTACTCTTCCGTCTACTAAAAGTAGTAAAGTGTGTTGAGGATTTTTGTCATCGTTCTAAACTTTTAGAAAGCGCCTTCTACGGAATAAAAGTACATGTTTTTTTGCGAAAATTAATGAAAGTTTCAGTTAAGAAAATATTCTAAAAATCTCCTAAAAATATTCTAACTTCCTAAAACGTGTTATGGTCGATTTTACTTGTGAAAAAATGATTTTGCTTGTCAAAAAATGATTTTGCTTGTGAAAAATGATTTTGCATTTTGTTCTTCATAAATCTATCATATCTCCATAGTTTATCTTGTGATTTTCACAAACTCTTGTTCTATTTTTTTATCTAAATTTTTTAACTAAATTTTTTTTGTAAAGTTTTATTTTTATTTCTATAAAGTTTTAAAAGTTTACTTTTATTAAAAAAATTAAAAAGTTTTATTTTTATTAAAAGTTTGATAAAATTAAAAAGTTTACAAACATTTTAAACTTTTTATAAAAATAAAACTTTGGAAAATATTTTGTATAAAGTTTTTATTAAAAACTCTTTGTAAAGTTTTATTTTTATTTTTATACAGTTTACAAATTTTACTTTATTAAATTTTTATCAAAAATGTTTTAATATTTTTATAAAAAAATATTTTAAAACGTTTTTTAAAAATTCTATTTAATTTTTCTATTATAACAATTTTGTAAATTATTTTTATTTTACCAATTTTATTTTTTATTAAAAAGTTTCTAAAATTTTTATTTTTGCTTTCCCTTTTTAAAACGTTTTTAGTTATTTTTGGGATTATGAAAAAAATATACTAAATTGGGATTATGAAAAAATTATACTAAAGGGACAACTAAATGATGGTTTTATACCATATGAGACAACCATGATGAATTTTTGTTCTGTTTTGACAATTTTCCCTTTTAATAAAGCAATATGCAAATTAGATACTCTTATGATTTTAGGTATAAATGATAGAGAAAGTGGATTCTATATACACTAAAAAAAAAAAATTAAGTTTATGTTGGTTATAATACTTTGAATATCCTATATAATAAACACACATTTAACGTTTGAATATTCTCTACCATTGATCACATATACTTTTGTTCTTTTCTTTTCATTTCTCTTATTTTGTTTGATAGGTATCTTTCTGATTAAATTTAGCCACTCAAATACACTATGTTAATAAGAACATAAATTTTTAATACATATCCTATAATTTAACATTTCTCATATAATTTTATAATTTTTGGTGTTCTTTTCAATAAAGAAATCATAGAATAGAAACATAATTGTACAATAAATAACCATATGTCAACATTTTTTTAATGTAGCTCCTGGACAATTTTATTACAATGAAAAATTTTAATCTCAAACTTTACTATCTTATAAGAACAATATATATATATATATATATATATATATATATATATATAAATATCAGGTGAAAATAAACAAAAATTTTGTAACAATTGTTGTAATTACTGAATATATTATTATTTTCAGTCATGGTATAGTGTTAAAAGTCCTCCTATTCTTCTCACTTTTGCCCCAAATTGTTAAATTACAGAAACATTTTATTAGAGTAGAATCTCTATAAATTACTATTGGATAAATTAATAATTTCTATAAATTAATTAATTTGCGATCTCAGTTTGAACCATTTTTAAAATTTTACACAAATCGATTAAATAATAAATATTTTTTTTTAGAAAATTCTATGTAAATATATGGTCCCATTAAAA
Organism: Raphanus raphanistrum subsp. raphanistrum; assembly: GCA_019706035.1. Lineage (NCBI taxonomy): Eukaryota > Viridiplantae > Streptophyta > Magnoliopsida > Brassicales > Brassicaceae > Raphanus > Raphanus raphanistrum. The sequence goes on along the minus strand of CM033982.1, from coordinate 11,552,917 downwards.
TTTTAAATTAATAATTTGTATGTATACATATCTTATAAAAAACCTATTATTATATTGTTTATTTTATATTCACAATGAAATCATCTTTATATTTCTTAACACTTAATATATTTTTGATGAGATTTAGTAATATTATATCTAAAACCACACTTAAGTTTCATGCAATACATATTATATACACCACATAATATAATAAAATTAATATAAATGTCAAATTTCAAAAATAACAATTAATAGTCTATATACTAAAATCAAATATTTTTCTTATTTTAGAATAAATATATCTTAAAGTAAAAAATCTAAATAAGAAAACTTTTATAAATTAATAAAATTTCAAAGACAATGCAAAAATTTAGATAGTGGTGTCATTTTCGTTGAATTGTTTTCTTCATCGATCCATTCATTTGAGTGATAACCACTTAATTGGTACATTATTTGCCGCTATGATATATAATTATTACTACTCAAAATTCTTCATGTTTTTGTTTGGCGGTGTGTTATAAACTTTGAATTAATGATAAATTAAATCAAAATTTACTATGCTATTGCTACAAACTCGAAACTGATATGTCTTATGAATAAACAAGACGAGTCATATCATTAAGAAAACCATACACATTTTAGTAATCAGAAAATCGAATCAAGCAATAACCTTTTTTGGTCAAACAATATTTTATAGATCCTTTACTTTTCATTGAAGGAGGAAACTGTTCATGGGAGATACAATAAAACCAAACCGGGCTATATGGCAGTACTAAAGAGAACATAGATAGTATAGATTAAGATGAACACTAAAAATGAAGAGTGGTCCTCACTCAGATGCTGGTAGTGCTAAGAAGGGAAAAGTGAATTTGAGAATTATAGGATACATTCAGTATTCCTAACTTCGAACCGTAATTTGTGCTAATTTAACAATCAGAGATCGACTACAACACACCGAATTGATGAACCCTTGAACAGAACGAACATCAAAGTGAGATCGACTACAACACACCGAATTGATGAACCCTTGAACAGAACGAACATCAAAGTGTTTGTAACTATCGACATCAAACTCTCTACAACGATACCATTCGAAACAAGTGGAAATTTTGCTAAAACACACACACAAGAATCAACCAAAAATTAATAGTATTAATCAAGACCAAATTTCATAACTATCTCATTCATAACTCGTGAGAACATTTATTTAATCGAAATACATATATCATTTCCCGATGCATTTTATGCTTTCTTACATATCCATATCCCGACATGATCAAATCGAACTCACAACACCATCATCCTCATTCTCCACACTCCTCCTTGAGTTCACAACCCTACAATTCAGTCTTATCTCCCCTTGGTTTCCAGTCAAAGGTTTAAGATCTCCCATCCGAATCATTGCTTCAATGAATGCTCTAAAGAACACGGACCTGTTGCTGCTGTATTGCTCCACTAGTGAAATTGTGTCGGCTTGAGGAGTCGAAAACAGTTCTTGATCACTCTGAATTAGACCTCTCCCGTTACGAAGATTGGTGTAGTATTGGTTATCGAAAGTATTTGGAGTCACGGGGTCGAAGTTGGCAAGAACGGTGCCGTCTCCGTTTTCAGGGCACAATGCACGCAGTTGAGTGAGGTAAGTTGTGTCAAGACTCGGGTCTGGGCCATTGGTATTGTTGAAATTGTAGAGACGCGGTGTTACAAGTTGACATTGTGCTCTTCCAAATGTGTGGGCACCTAACAATTTTTACAAAAAGGTTTATATAGACACATATCTTTCTCTTTATGATTAATCAAATATGATGATTATAATTCAAAATCAATTATGTTTTTATACAATGAATATATATATACTCACTCTGTTTCTAAAAGATGTATTTTGTGTTTCACACATTAAAAAGGATATATTAAAATTTGATTATAACTGCTTTTTTTGAATAAGCTATTTTCTATAATTTCAAACTAATAGTATTTTAAGTACAACTAGTTTTTTAAAGTTTACAATTCACCATGATTAACTAATAACAATTCTATATATATATTTCTAAAATAACATCTTTTTAAAAATATTTTACATTTTTATCTTTTAAAACAGAAAAGGTGTAAAATAACATATAGTTTTTATTAAAAAACTAATTTTATTAAAATTAGATAAAATGCGAATTAACTTTGTATTTTCCTAGATACTTAAGTTGATAAGTGAATCTAGCTGACTATCAACATATAAAGATAAAGTGTATCTAGATAAAAGTATGATCATATATTGAAATAACATTAAATTTTACCAGAAAGAGCGACTAGATCTGAGGTGCGGTCTAGACCAACGGAAGAAAAATTTGCTTTAAGTTCATCAAGAGTGGCAAATGGAGAAGGAAGGTTATTAGCCTCAGCAAAGAAAGCTTGTAAGCCATCTCTCCTCCCCAACGGAACCGACCAACTTGGACCTCCTGACTACATAACATAAAACGCTAACGTCAACATTCATACCACTCTGGATTAATTCATACATATTATAAGCCATGATGTAAGTATGTACTTATATACCAAAACGACTGATACTTGAGAAGCTATAGTGAGAATATCTGCACAAGACACTGTTCTTGGGCAAGCTCTCTCAATCTGGGTTTTCATTCTATCTATGACGTTAAATCCTCTAGCCGAGTTTGCGTTTGGAAGAGCATCTTTCTCAGTCCTGAACGATGTGGAATTGTCGAGCAGGATCGAGGCATCACAGCCCTACAAAACCATGTTACATTACATGACCATATTGTCAACGAGGATTTGGGAACAGCCGGATAAAACATTCATCTTAATCCCAAATTTAAAAAAGATAATATACATCTGTCGCATAATCCTTAAATTCCCAATTTTTAAGATTATCTAAAAATGTTTATAATCTCAGATCTGGTATGCCACCTCTGTGTATATAACAAATTCTTTTAGCCTTTGATCTATATGTAAACGTACTTTATTTAACAGGTAGTGGATTTTTCTTTGGGTATATGAAGAGATAAGTTGAGTAAGTCCTTACATTAGCTTTGTCAAAAATAAAAAAAGAGTCCTTACATTAACGAAACAGTCATGGAAGTGAAGGCGAATGAGGCTAGCGGTAATACGAGGATCAGAGCCCAATTCACGGCCAATGATATTCCCAATGATATCGAAAACACGCGGGCATGTTCTGGAATAGAAATTAGGCGTTAACTGAGCGTTAGAGTTTGATGCTTGAAGCAGAAGGCAACCCAATAGTTAAGGGCTCCCATAACACTGCCAGAAAATGTAGGAGAAACCACCATTTTCCAGGAGCGAGACAAAAGCTGGTTTTGAGTGGTGAGTGTGGATGATGGTGAATTAGCTTAAGCCTAGAAGGAGCATTATATATAGAAGCTTGAGTGTTTTCTTCTAGTAGTATTTACACTGTTAGGTATTGTAAGGCCACAAATAATCTATTATCTGTTTAATATAGTGAATGAGAAATATATAACAATTAGTTTAAAATGAAATACACTGGTTCTATTAATTTTGGTGCATTTTTAGCTGTGACTAATCAACCGTAATTAAGAATAATGATATTTCACTTACATTATATATTTTACATAAGTTTTGTTTTAAAACTGACTCCGTATACACATTTTCATTTGTGAATGTGGACTTTTACTTCAATAAAGAGATAATTCTCACTTCCACCTGTATTTTTAGTTGCAGGTCTATTTCAAGGCCTACATGATTTCTAATGAGAACTGAATGCACATTATTGTGCTTGAGAAATAACTTATTAAAGACAGTAAATGTCAACTAGTGCATAGTACGAAAGTTACATTGCATGATAATAATATCAATTTTGAAATGATTAACATTTTCAAATTTGGATTCATGTAGGACCGCTAAATATATTGTTATTGTATCAATATCACCATGTGTTAAACGTTTTATTCAAAGGGACCCTTATTCAATCAGTAACGTGTTCTTGTTGATCTGAATCTCTAATAAGAATATATTTTTCTTGTAAGAAAGCAACTTAAAATGATTTAAAAACGTCATCCGATCAATCTATGGACTATATATATGGTATATGTTAAGGTTTGTTAATCACATAATAATGTGTGATCAATCCCGAATTAGCCTATAATAATTAGGATTGTTTCCTGATTAGCACATATTATTTTTCTTATATTTAGATCATCTCCCATGGTTTTTTATTTTGATGGTAAACATCAAAAAATAAAAGAATATTTTCTTAATAATATACAACTGTAAGGAGAAAATGAGTTTATAAATAGTGTTTCCTCAAATTTGAAAAAACACTGTCCACAAACTTATTTTAGTGTTAAGCTTATTATTTATAAATTAGTTTTCATTTTTTTATAATTTTATTTTATATATAAAAAATTAATGTTTGTCTTTTATACTTTGCATAATTACTAATACTTTCATAATATAATTATAAGTTTGTATAAATCATTATATATTTTGAAACTATTTATATAATGAAGATTTAGTTCAAATATAATTGTATTTGGATAATATTTGTAAATATTATAAAATAATAAATAGTAACAATATGATATATTTGAAATATATTTTTTTAAATAAGGAACTCAATAAAACAAAATACAAATTCATTTTGAGGGAGAAAATAAAGATAACCATCAGACATATATACCGATAGAATACAAATTAACTTTTTTTTGAAAATGAATACAAACTACTCGTGAATATATATTTGTAATGATTTGTGAATAAGGATAGAATACAAATTCATTTTCTCCACTTGGGAATCCCGTGAATAACCCGAATAGAGCCTCATAGGCGACTTTCACAATCTTTCCCAAAATTTAATCTGAGATACATGTATCAGTTTCACTTCCATACGACTCCAGCATTTAGGAAACATCCTTAAAATAGTTTCTTCTCAAATATAATAAAACAAACTTTACATTCTAAAAGTAGCACAATTTTTTTTTAATATTGTTGACCTTAAATAATTACAAAAGAAAAATATTTTGTCTGAGTTCCAGTTTCCTTATACAATGTAACTATTACCTAAAATGTTAAAATCACTAAGTTTTTTCACTCTATTTTCAAATTATTACCTTTGTGGATAAAACTCTTGAAAATTGCAAGGCTCTGCCTATTAATTTTTGGGTTCTTTCCCGATTGGGATCATCATCACACACAATCTACCATGAAATTTCTTTGATCCTTGAAAACTATCTCGAAGAACGAAAAATGAACTTTTCATAAACAATTCTTCTAACACATAATTTTCATCCTAACAAACCAACTATGACCAAAATACAAATTAAGTTGCCACGGATCATACTTTCACCTTAGCTGAATCTCAAAGATTTGAAGACTCTGAACTACTTAGTACCTCCTCGATGAATCTCTCTTCTTGGACTTCTCTCTTTATCGACTCGTCTCTCCTCTCTAACTCTTTTCTAAACTTGTTTTCTTAGTTGTGTGAAAAATCAGAGCTCAAGGGGTCCTTATACAGGATTTCCCAAGCTTCCTCACCAGAGAAGTAAAGTTGTTGCTTACTAGTCGGGTGATGATGCTTTGCGCTCCTAAAAAAAATATCCGGCTAAGCATATGATTCCAGCCCCGACTAGAAAGAAGATGGATTTTCGAGGTCCGGCTCAGCTTGGTCCATAGCGATAGCAAGGTAGAATTTTCATGGTTTGGGGAATCCCTTGATAGTTTGAAGGTTAAGGGAAATTAAACAAAAAATATGCCCTGTTATGGAAACTAAAAACCATTAACTTTTCTTGACTCTAGGGTATGAAACTCATAATCTTGTTTGTCCTACTAGACATGATGCAGGGGATTTTGTCTTATTTTGGAAGCATGCAATTAGAATCAACATCATGTATTATAATGCTAATATGATTGATTTATTGAATTTGAAGGCAAGCTTCTATGCTTCTTTTATCTAGGGGAACACTGATAAAAATCAGAGAAATTTTCAATAGAGCTCATTGGTTTACTACAGTAATATCAATGATCTTTTGAATAATGAAGAAAAGCTGGGAGGCACAACAAGCCCAGAGGGATTGTTTTCTGTTCTTCAGTCTTTTTTTCTCGGAGTGTAACCTCTATGATTTTTCACGAATCAGGTTACCTCTTTTCATATCGAGGACCACCGCGGTATTCACTTTGTGAGCAGTAGACATGGTCAAGCAGTAGACATGGTCAAGCAGTGGCCAATAGTCTTTGAGCTGAAAACTACACAACTGCGGACTACTAGTACTTGAACTATGAGGATTTAGACCATAAATCAGTCATTTCTTTCTTCGAAAGTAGATGGGAAAAGTTAACAGGGCTTTTTCTGCTATGACTGAAGATTGAGGAACAATGAATAAGATCATGGCTTAAGGCCAAACTTTTCAGTCAGTGCAAAGATCGCAGTGGCTCGCAGAATTATCGCAGAGTGGAACAGAGAGCAGTGTCGCGATAATAGAGTACTGATAAAGTAAAAAAAAAAACTGGAATCTGCTCCTCCAGTCTAGTGGATGATACAAAACTTATCTAAAAGATTTGAGAGGCCTTAAATGGAGAATATTCAACAGAGGAAGGTTTTTGAGACAACGAAGTCGTCTTCTTTAGATCAGTATTGGCGATTGTAACACAGGTTACTTCCACGCTGTCTCAAAAAATTGGAAAAGGGCAAACACCTTATTGTGATTGAGGATGCTGAAAGCATGGCGATTTTCAAAGAAGATGAAATAGCTAAAGTTATAGTGATGTATTACAAGAATGAATTAACGGTGATAGAGCGGAAACTGTCAACCATGCTTTGGATCCAATTATCTCTAAAACAGAGAATGAATCTCTCATGGGATTACCCTCGACCCTGAAATTTTTCTAGGCAATCTATTCAATCCATGCCGATAAAACTCCAAAACCCAACGGATTCTCTGTGGGTTTCTTCCACACTCACTGGTAAGATATTGAAGATATCATTGTTAAAGAAGTTCAAGGTTTTTTAGGGAAGGGAATCAACCCCCAAACATCAACGTCACTCATATCAGACTAATCATGAAGATCTCAATCCCTTAAAGAGTTGATTATTGTAGACACATCACACTTTGTAATGTGTATTATAAGATATATTCCAAGATCTTGACGCCAGCGACTACAGCGTCTTCTCGCTCGGATCCTTTTTGAAAACCAGTCGACATTTGTCTCGGGTTGAGCCATTGCAAACAATGTTCTCATCATTCATGAGATACTTCTGGAAACTTCCCAAACAAAAAGTGATGCTATATAACCGTTAAAACCTACATGAATAAATCATATAATAGATTTAAATGAGATTTCGTCGAGCACATCCATCATAGGAGATTCCATCTATTTTGGATAAATTGGATACATACTCTCATTTCTTAAGGAAACATATTTCAATACTCAGCAACCAATTGATCTCGGATATAATAACACAAAGCGATAAACTAAAAAATGTAATTTTATAAAGAGTTTATACCTACTGAAAATATAATTTAAATTGTTTTTAGCTTACATATTTCATTGAATTCTTCAGTCCAATTTATAGGCCACATTTAAATTGTTTATGATGCCTCTCAGAGCATCTCAAACTCTATACCTTATTTTAAGGGGAGTAAAACCTCAAAATGAAGATTAAAGGGTTGATTACTCCAACCATAAATCCTCAAAAATATCTTTAAAATTTTATTTATTTGTACTATAGTCTTTGACATTAACAAAAGTTACTAATAGAGTAATAGTGATAAATCTTCACAAATATATATAAAACATACTTTTAATATATTATATAACACACAATTTTACAATATTATATAATAAAAACTAATATAAATTTACATATATAATAAAACAACACACAGACACAATTTTTTTAGAAAACAACATACAAATACCAAATTACTCAAGCATTATTCCCGTAATGCTCTCATATATGCTCAATCTATCCATTCCAAAGTAATATTTAAATATTTATGTAATTTGCTTGTATTTATCTTAAGTTTGTTTGATGTATTTTTATTTTGTGTGAGATTTATATAATGTATTTTTTTTTATTTGTGTGAATTTTATTTTAATGTTATGTAATATTTATTCTATTTTATTTTATTTTGGTGTATTTAAGTTATTATAAATAAAGTTAATAGATGTATTTATTTTATTTATGAAAGAAAATAATTGTAAAAACTAAAAAAAATATGAATAATAATTTTGAGGTTTAGAATAATGAAATCTTAAATTTGAGGTGTCACTATTCAAAATATCAAAATTTGAAGATTTAAAATTGAATTGTAACGAAAAAAACTTTTGAATCTGAAGATTTGAAGTTGAGTTGGAGATATTCTAAATTTGTAATCACAACACTGTTTGGTCCCAAAAATCATAAAGAATTTAGACCCATAATTATCTCATAACTCGCTCGAAAATTTATTTAGTCGAAATACATTATTATTCCCCATGCATTTTAAGCTTTCTTTCATACATATATGTCTCTGACATGATCAAATCGAACTCACAACACCATCAACATCACTCTCCACACTCATGATCCTTGAGTTAACAACCCTACAATTCAGTCTTATCTCACTTTGATTCCCTGTCGAAGGTTTAAGATCTCCCATCCGAATCATTGCTTTTGCGAATGCATCAAAGAACAAGGTATTGTTGTTACTGTATTGCTCCACTAGTGTAATCGTGTCGGCTTGAGGAGTTGAAAACAGTTCTTGATCACTCTGAATCAGACCTCTCCCGTTACGAAGATTAGTGTAGTATTTATTATCGAAACCATCTGGAGTCACAGGGTCGAAGTTCACCAGAACGGTGCCGTTTCCGTTTTGAGGGCACAGTCCACGTAGTTGGGCGAGGTAATTTGGGTTAATACTCGGGTCTGGGCTATTGGTACCGTTGAAGTTGTAAAGACGAGGTGTCACAAATTGACATTGTGCTCTTCCAAATGTGTGACCACCTAACATTTTGACAAAAATAAAAGCTGAGTTACATAATGTTTTAATCAAAGATGATCATGAGTCATGTTTTGTCGTTTTACAAAATTCTTCTTACAATACCAAAACACGTTTTATCTCATAACATAAATATATATATTCCCTTTGCTTCAAAACAAAAAAAATGTCTTCATGTTTTTGCACATATTTTTAAAAATAGATAATAAATTTTACTATATAATTATCTCTTTTCCCATAATAGTTCAATTAATAGAATTATTTTTAAGTTCACAGTTTATTATTGAATTAATATAAACTGCATATAATACTAAAAACAGACAATTCTTAAGGGAATGACTTTCCTCAGAGTTATATTGTCTAAAAATAATTTGTAGTAAATCCGCGAAAAAAACATATGTTTTTCAGAAATGGAATGAATACTAAATAACAGATGACTCTAATAAATTAACTATAATTATAAAATTAGATTAAAAATATGAATTAACTTTGTATTTACCAGATATTTAGATGTTAAAGTGAATCTATCTAACTATCAACATGATATTTTTACCTGAAAGAGCGACTAGATCCGAGGTGAGGTTTAGACCAACGGCAGCAAAACTTGCTTTAAGTTCATCAAGAGTGAGAAATGGAGAAGGAAGAGCTGTATTAGCCAGATCGAAGAAAGCTTGTAAGCTGTCTCTCCTCCCCAACGGAACCGGCCACCATGGACCTCCTGACTATAAAACATGGAACACTAACGTCAACATATATACCATTTTTCGATTAATTCAGAAATATAAGTAGGTATGTACATATATGATATATATACCAAAATGACTGATATTTGAGAAGCGATAGTGAGAACATCTGCACAAGACACTGTTTCGGGGCAAGCTGTCTCAAGCTCGGCTTTCATTCTATCTATGACATTAAATCCTCTAGCTGAATTTGCGTTTGGAGCAGCATCTTTCTAACCGTTGATGAACCGCATCTTAATAAATGAATTAATTTTATTATATAATAATATATTAGCTATGAAAATTTTATATAATAGTTAATATTTTGAAATGTTTTCTAAACATAAAATAATAGTTTGGATATTTATCTATTTTATGCTTAAAACATTTAGAAAATACTTAACCTTGGTTTCTATATTTTTATCTTCATTTGACATACAAAATATTAAGAAATAGTTTAGACTATTTAAAAAATTTGTAACATAAGAGTTATGACATCTAAAAATTGAGACATACAATTCACAAATATTTATGTCGAATGTGAATAATAAATTAAACTTCCAATGCAAAATAAACCAAAATTAAAACATCATATCAGTAAATTGTCAATAACAAAAATAAATTAACACCAAATCACATCAACTAATTTTGATTTTCTCTAAATTTTAATACTTACCAACAGCTCGCCATGTTCTTGTTCTTCAACAATTCAAAACATGTTTTATAATCCACATGATCATATGATTTTATTCTTTTTGATATGTAAATTAAAAATGTAATGACTTGTTATAAACTAAGTTAAATAAAAAATAACTTATTCACTTTTCTTGCAAACGTAAATTGTAATGTAGAGGAATAATAAGCTTGATCGTCCTTGAGTTTGTTTTACGGATGTGCGGGTCGAGCACGATCACGCTTACTCACCTTCCTTGTAAACGTAAATTGTAGTGTAGAAGAATAGGAAGACGGTAATAAAACTGAAAAAAAATCTAACTTTATAATTGGAAATTTATAATATAAAACATAATTTAAAACATAACTAAAAACTAAAAAAATAAAAATTATCTATTGATTCAACCAGTAGTGTAATCGGTATTGGATTTCGGGTTTTAGTGAGTTTTTTGAGATTTTAAATTGGGGTTTTAAATTTGGGGTTTTTTTCACAAAGCTCAAACAAGATTTATATTGGGTCGCGAAGTTTACCGGTTCAACAGTGGTTCCGGTTCGGGTTCAAAACACTGTTATAAACGCTTGAGCTTTTATGAGAAAAAGTTTAAAACTCCAATGTCTTTCATAATTAACATTAAAACCTATTAAATATAATTTAAGAAAATATTTTAATTATTAAAAAAGTGGTCCAAATGACATTGATTTCCTCCTAGGGAGGAAAAAACTCAACTTTGTTATATTAGATAATTGGAAATTTAGAATTTAAAACAGAATTTAAAATATAACTAAAACTGAAAAAAATAAAAATTATCTATTGGTTCAACCAGTGGTGTAACCGGTATCGGGTTTTGGGTTTCAGTGAGTTTTTGGAGGTTTTAATTGGAGTTTTAAATTTTGGCTTTTTCACAAAACTCAAATCCGATTCATATTGGGCCGGAGAGTTTACCGATTTAATAGTGGCTCTGGTTCGGGTTCAAAACACTGTTATAAATGCTTGGGTTTTTTTGAGGAAAATTTTAAAAAACCAATATCTTTCATAACTAACATTAAAACCTATTAAATATAAATTAAGAAAAAATTATTAAGAGTGTACCACATGGCATTAAAACCCCCAAAGAGAAAAAATAGCCAACTTTATTATATAAGATTAGGTACTGTTTTAAGGTCATAAATCATCTATTTACTAGAGTGGTTGAAGGAAAAATAATTATTAGTTTTAAAATAAAATAAAATTCACTGGTTCTTTTGACGGTGCTCAGATTCTTTGAACATGATATAGTTCTTTAATCTTTGGTTGCATTTTTCACTGTAATTAATCGGCCGTAAGACTGATCATATTTCACATAATTATATATTTTAGTATAATTTTGTTTTAACTCTAACTCCATAACACATTTTCATTGTGAATTTCGACTTTTTATCGGCGAAATATAGTTCTATAAAGAGAGAGTTCTCAGTGACGCCTATATTTTAAGTTTTAGTTGTACATCTATTTCAAGGCATACATGATTCCTTACGAGAACTGAATTCACATTATTGTGTGTTTGATAAATAACTCATTCAACGACTATAAATGTCAGCTGTACATATAGTACGAAATTACATTGTATATATGATACTAAAATCAAATTTAAAATGATTACAATTTTCAAATTTTCATTCGTGTAGGACCGCTAAAAATATTGTTAACACATAATTTATAACCGTACGTATCTAGGAATCATTGTATCAATATAGCATACGATTAAGTTACAAAAAAAAATATAGCATACGATAAACATATTTTTATAAGTACGCATGTTCTTGTTGATCTCTGAATCTCTAAGATAATATCTATTTACTTTTCTTGTAAGAAATCAACTTTAAAATGTACTCTATCCATATTTTGTGTTATTAAGTTTTTTTTTTTATCAACGTGTTAAGGTTTGCTAATCATATAATATTATGTGATCATTTGCTAAGTATCCTCTACTATTTTCCTTGTAGAATCTTCTTAACTATGATTTTTTCCTGGTCAGCAAGTACTATTTTCCCTAATATTTAACAATGTAATACAAATCACTTGTGAACAACGTTTTGTAAATTATTTGCCCATTATTTCCCGAGAACAAGAGAGCATCACAAGCTCGACTTTCACAACCTGCACATAATAATTTAATCTGAGATAAAAATTGCTATCTAATTATACATGTATCAATTCCATACGACTCCAGGCTTGGTTAACCTAATCAATACTTTAGCTTCTTGTCTTTTCTTTTCGTGATTTCAAAGCAGACAAAGAATTAAATAATTTAGAGAAATAAAAAAAAAAGATAATTTTTTTTCAAATATAATATACCAAATTTTACGTTAATAATAGAATAAATTATTTGTTTACCTTAAATGAATTCCAAGAAATTTTTAAATAATATGTTTGGGTTCTTATTTTCCAAAACTAAGGATTCCCCATAAAAGTTATATTTAAAACAAACACTTAAAAGTGTATATTTTTAGAGAATTGCTCTTAAATTTGTTATTGCGATTAAATGGAAAACTAGTGCTTCATAAAATAAAGGTGCAAGTAAAGGTAATTTAAAACATTAGCTAGACTGCATTAGTCATCCTCAAATCAAGATGAAATCTAAGACAAATGAGACAGAAACAAAATGAAAATATTGGTTTAAAGTGTTTGGACAAAAGGCAGAAAAATCAAACAAGAAGTTGGACAAATAATTGGCGAAAACACTACGTAGATCACGTTAGTACTAAATGTAATCTTTTAGGTGAGAAAAATAAAATAAACCAGAATTAAACAGAAGACTTTTGGTTAAGAAAAGGTATGAGGGTCTTTGTGAATGTACTGTATAAAAGTATGAAGAGAGGCTTTCTAATTTTCTGGATCCTTTTCAGTAGAAGTATGGAGGGGATTGTTAATAGGGATAAGGAATACTTAACCCATGTCTGGTACCACATGAGTTCAGATGAATAGATCATTCTCATTATTGGAAGACCGACAACTAAAAATACTGTGTTTTATGAAAACCCTTTTTCAAAAAAAAAATACTGTGTTTTCGGCGAATGAAAATGATATCCTCAGTCACAATGAAGCTACATGTATAGTTCATGTGGCGCATTACACATGTAATTAGGAAATGGCTATTTGGCATGGCCAAACGTCAAACACTTTTTTTTTCTTTTTTTTCTTTTGAAAGTAAAACACATTTTCTTATATGGACGCTTTTCAGTTTTGGTAGATTCTGGTGAGAAGGACAGGAAATCAGAGAATGAACATACTTATCTAATAAAAGGCATCGTCACATGCTAGGCCTCAGAGCTGTTTCTGCCGGCTAGGACACTTGTTCCACCATTTTCGTTGCTCTAGGAGGCTTTCACGAGTCTTATGGATCATTAGGGATGTTAATATAGACTCAACCTAAGAGCAATATATATTATCGCACAAACCCTTTAATGGGATTCTTATTTCTTTTATTTTTATTTTTTGTGTCTGAAATTTTTTTTAAAAAAACCAATTGCGGGCTGCTACGTGTTGATAGAATCCGCGAACAGTTGAAAAACCCTCTGAAATCATCTCTTATTTAACGATTTTTCCGTTCATTTTTACCATTTTATGGTCCCTCCTCCTTAAGATTCGACGTAAGGATCGCAATAATGTTGCCCTAACAGGGTTAGCAAGAGCCGGTTTAAGATGAGCAAGAGCCCTTGGGCAAAACTTTTTTAGAGGTCCTACAGTAAACATTTTGTTAACGTTGGTAAAGAAAATATTTTTCTTTGAGCTATTCACATGAGAATCAAAACATGCACATCCTTTTATCTGATATTTCAACTAGAAAATTTTGTGACAATGTGTGTTTAATGCAGTCCAAACCTAGATCATATACAAGCTAATGAAAAAAAAATTAAAGCCCCTAATATTGCTGGATTTGGAGCGGGCCAGGGCGGTCGCACCGTCCGCCCTCCCTGTTTAGCCGGCACTGGGGTAACCCTTACTTTTCAAATATGGTTTTAAAAGGGTTAGACCTAATAGGTCCAGGGTTAAATTTTAATCTTTTTGTTTTGATTTATATAATATTTAAATATACTTATATAGGTCCAGGGTTCAAAACCGCAAAATCGAATTTGTCAGCCAAAACCTCAAAATGAGGTTTTCCGCCTAAAGCTTAGTATCGAGTCTTCCCACCTAAACCTCAGTATCGAGTTTTCTTGTCAAAATTGCCAAAACCAAAAATCGAGTTTTTGCAAGAAATCTTGATTTTACGATTTTGGCGAAAAAACTCGATTTTGCTGTTTTGGCAGGAAACTCGATTCCGGTTTGGCGGGAAAACTCAATTTTATGTTTGGCTGGAAAATTCGATTTTGCGTTTTGGCGGAAATTTTGTTTCTTTTTTTGGGAAAACTTGATCTTCAGTTTTAGCGAAAAAAACTTAATTTTACAATTTTTGCGGAAAACTTGATTTTTCAGTTTTAGCGGGAAAAGTTGATTTTTCGGTTTTCTCGGGAAAACTAGATTTTGCGTTTTTGGCGAGCGAACTTGATTTTGCGGTTTTTGCTGAAACTCAATTTTTCTGTTTTGTCTGGATAACTCGATTTTTTTTTTGTTTTAGAAAAACTTGATTTTGCGTTTTTGACAAAAAAACTCGATTTTGTGTTTTGGCGATTAAACTTGTTTTTTTTTTTGTTTTGCCGGGAAAACTTGTTTTTGCTGTTTTAGCGGAAAACTAGATTTTTTTTTTGCGATTTTAGTGAGAAATTTTAGATTTTTGCAGGTTTTAGTGGAAAATTTGATTTTTGTTTGACAAGTCAAACTCGATTTTTTGGTTTTGGCCGGAAAAACTTCGATTTTGAAGTTTTAGCAAAAAAAAAACTTATTTTTGGTTTTGACGTGAAAACTCGATATTTAACTTTTAATGGAGAACATGATTTTGATGACTAACAAGTTGGAAGAAATAATCATATCACATTCTAATTTTTCTATTTTCATACTTAGAACTTACAGAAAAAAATGAATAATATAAATTTTCATTTAATTGGGCTAATCCCGTACCAGCTCTAACCATTGATTAAAATAGGGTTGGGTTAAAATAGAATTGGGTTTATATTAAACTAGATATGAGCCCGTTGGATTGCAACGGATTTTGTTTGATGTTTTAATTGAATAAAAAATATAAAATAGTAATCATTTTATTATAATTTTATGATTAATTTGCATTTGTTGTGTGAGATTTATTTTATAATTAAAAATTATTTTCATACATATGTTCAAGTTAAAATTTGTATTTTATAATCATGGTACATAGATGAATTTTGTTTATTTATTTAATAGATAGTTTTTATTCATGATTTTTATTAAATAATTTATTGTACTTGTTCGATTTTATAATTTATTTTTGTTTAATATTTTTTCTTAAAAGTTGCTTGGTTCTTCAAAGAAGATAATTAATATGATGGAGACACATGACAATTATATATAGACTTGTGTTAATATATCTCATAATTAAAAGTATATAATAACCATAACAAACACATATTCATTATATTCACACATACTCATGTACAATAACAACTTCATAATTTCAAAAAAAATATTTTAGCATCATAAGATATAATAATGATTATAAAAATTGAATTTTATCAAGAAATTATAAAAAAACACTCATGTAATAGTTTTTCACGTAAAAACTATTGTGTTTTGTAAAACCAATATATGGAAACTTAAAACTAAATATAGATGTGAAATATTTGTAGCTTTTGTCATAATTGCTTATCATAGAATTATATATTAAAAAGAAAAGTTAGTTAATTATAAGAAAATACTAAGTGTATTACTATCAAATATTTTAAAAATATATAGTGTAAAATACTAAAAATTGTAATTTGTAATTTTCTTTTTCTTAAAATTCTAAATCTTAAAATATAACTTTAAAAGACTATTTTTGTAATGAGAATTTTCCTTTTCTTAATCTCTTTTAAATTCTAAAAAAAGAAATATATCTTATTTCTCACACATGTCCCAGTATTAAATGTTTATTGACACTTGTCACAATCAAAAAATTTAAATTACTATAATAAGTTTTTAACAATATATAATGTAAAATACTAAAAATGTTAATTATTTAATTATTTAATTTTATTTTTCTAAAAATATTAAATCTAAATAGTAATTTAAATGATTATTTTTGTAATGAGAATTTTTTTTTTCTTAATCTTTTTAAATCTTAAAAAAGGAGAATTGTATCATATTTTTGACACATGTCACAATCTTTAAATTATTGACACACGTCATAATCATATTAATTAGTAACTTCGAAAACTAAACTTTATATAATAACATAAAAGAGGGCTAGACACGACGTCAATACGTTATGTTATATGATTAAAGTTATTTACATCAAGACTAGTTCATTCCAACAAAAAGAGTTTATAATCAAAATAATTCATTCCAGCGGATAAGGTTATATGTATTCACATGAATATATGGATGGAACAAAAAGTCATATATCTTGGTAATCAAATCTTTAAAATTATGCAATCATGCATTTATATGTTCTTCAAGTTCACTCAAATTATATAAAACTAGGATAATACCTGCGCTTTTGAAAATATAATTTTTTATTATATGGTTAATATGATTGTTAAATATCTTTTAGTAATATAAAAATCAAACAAAAAAGAGCTAAGATAAATTTTTTTATCAAATATTTATTATTTATAATCATTAGTTGTCATATATGCGTTAATCATATTAGGTAATTTTGTAGCTTTTATTTAAGGAGAGTGCGAAAATATTCTTTTGTACACTATTTATCAATTTGATAGTTGGTTTAATAAAAAGTATAATATAAATTAAGATGAACCAACCTACTTTTATAAGAATTATGAATTTCATTATGATGGTGACATGTAACTACAAAATAATGTTGTAAGGTTTTTCAATTAATATATAAGAGAATATATATATATATATTATTTAATTTGAATATTTATTAAATAAAAATACATATTAATACAATGTTATGATCATTTGTATCTTGTTATAACAAAACAAATTAAACCATTGATCACAAAATTTGGTATTTTAAAATTTCTAATAATTTATAGTCGTTTTAAAAAAGTCAAAATATAAAGTATAAGAAACAATCTATTTTTTTATTATATGGTTAATTTGATTTTTTAATATCTTTTAATAATATAAAATCAAACAAAAATAGCTATGATACAAAAAATGTTATCAAATATTTATTATTCTTAACCATTAATTGTCATATATATGTTAATAATTTTAGGAAATTCCGTAACTTTTATTTAAGGAAAGTGCGAGAATATTCTTTTGTGCATTTATTTTTTTTGCTTTAACTTAACATAACGTCAGTTGTTTTTTTAATAATCCACTTTGAAATTAATATCGAAGAGGGGCCATTAAATCTCGTTTGGTATGAAAACTATAAAGTTTGCGAGATATGCATATAACATTTAATCAATTCTAACGAATTTTGCTTTTGGACCAACAGTTTTTTTCAATTGAAATATGAAGCTGACACATCACCAAATTACTATGTTAATTAGCTGACACCTAGGATAGACACTTTTTAATTTTTACAAATTTGAAGTTATATCTTTTCAAATGTTCTTCTATTAATATATAGGAGATTCAACTGTCAAATCGTTCGGTTTAATTTAAACCTACGAACTTATCATCAAACCAAACGGAACACAATAAACAAACCAGCCATCTTCATCTGTATTCTTTTGTCTATCGATAACAAATTTGGGTCACATGTCTTCCATGGCTGGAGATGGTTACGTTGCAACTAATGTTGAGACTCAATTGTTAATATACGAACTAAAGATACATTTTGCCACAATGGTCTTTTAAGAAAAGCAAACTTCATATTTTAACGGTGAACATATAAATTCCATTCTCTAGTCGATAGACAGATTTATTTAAGAGAAAATTAGAAAAAGAGACACTTTCAATTTAAATTTGTCTCACTAAGATTTTTAGAAGATTATTTGGGTAAATAGGATTTACATTCCTTTTAATATCAATTATACCCTTTAATTAACCAAATTATTTTTAACTAAAAATTATAATATTTTGATTTAAGGTTTTATTAAAAAGAAAAGTATAAAACTGAAGAAAAAAAATCCACGTAAGAGATAAAACACTTAATACTTGTACCCAAATTCATTTCTCTCTTTACTCATCTTCAACCTGTTATCAATGGTGATTTAAAATGAGTAGAGAATCCTTGTTCTGACTGTCGGTATCAATCCTATGAACCTGTTCTAAAATGCGCTCTCGGCGTCCGATTACTCGCCGGAAACACGTTACCCGGACATGGACAGCGGAGATTTGGCCATACTCGGTCAGTTACTCGGATTAACGTAAAAAGTTCATAATTTCGTCGATTTCATGTTCAGAATCACAAGTTATGGTACAAGTATGATATATTTCCTCAAATCGAACAATATTAATAAGAAAAAAAGGGAAATTGGATTGCATACACATAGCAACACAAAAAAAAACTTTATAACCATAACAACTTCTTGGTTATGATATTCTTTGTATAATATGTATAAAGACAAAAAATACCCTTCATTCTACTATTTCATTTTCACTCTCACTTTCATCGTTCATCACTTCATCTTGTTCTTCTGAAACTATTTTTTTTCCAGAATGATCTTTATTCTCTTTCTTTTGTCTCATGATCATTTATAAGCTTTATGAAATTCTTGGAAAGTGATACTTCGCATGTTGTGTAATCATCTGATCCAATAACTATGTTTGATCACGTTTCTTCATATATTTGTTTGGGTCTACAATTTTAATACTTCGATATATGTGGATTAAAAACAGAGGATGCGTAAGAACTAATGGAGAAGATGAACAGTAAATGTTGTGTTGTACTATTCTATTTGATAAACATAGAATAGTACAACACAATGTACTATAACATCATCTCCACTCCTCCTCCTCCTTCTCTTTTTCCTCTTCCTCTTACATCATCTCCACTCCTCCTCCTCCCCGTGCACGCAACTCTCACAGAAGCTTTCCTTCGTGTCATAACACATTCATTTATGGTGACATTCTCAAGTTGTTATGTTAACTTTGATCCTCCCAATTAGTTAGACACTGTGTACATATTAAAAATAAAAGTTTATGTGGTTGTGTCGAGTATTCCATATTCAAACTATCATATTAACTTTGACCCTCCCAATTGGTTAAACTACTCTAATTTTCTTCATAATCTATATCTCCATATCATACGTCATATATTCCATACTATTTTAAATTACAATATAGTGTGATAAATTTTATTTTCTCTTCTTTTGTAATTTATATCTCCTTCTCTGCCTCATAATTCTTCTTACTCACTACTTGATCAGTTACACTGTTTTGTTCTCTAACACTTTTGCCACTCATCATCTCTATCTCTAAAGAAACTTTAAAGAATTTCATATATACAAATTTTGTGGGTGTGTCGAGTATTCCATACCATAATATGTATAGTATAGTCACGTAATGGATAAAAGTTTGGGTTTAGGGTTTAGGGTTTAAGATTAGGGTTTGAGTTTAGGGTATATGGTTTGGGTTTAGGGTATAATGTTTGGGTTTAGGGTTTATAGTTTGGATTTAGGGTTTATAGTTCAGGGTTTAGGTTTAGGGTATATGATTTGGGTTTAGAGTTTTAGATTTGGGTTTAGGATATATGAATTTGTGTTTGTTTATTTGTCTTTGCCTATACTATATGATTTGGGTTTAGGTTTAGGGTTTCTCTCTCTCTCTCTCTCTCTCTCTCTCTCTCTCTCTCTCTCAATTTATCATATTATACTCTATTTTAAATTACAATATAGTATGATACATTTCTTTTTCTCTTCTTTTGCACTTTGTATCTCCTTCTTACTCACTACTTGATCAGTTACATTATTTTGTTTTCTAACACCATTGCCACTCATCATCTCTTTCTCTAAAGAAATTTTAGAGAATTTCATATATACAAAGTTTGTGGGTGTGTCGAGTTTTCCATACCATAATATGTAAAACATAGTCATGTAATGATAATGGTTTGAGTTTAGGGTTTAGTGTTTAGGATTAGGGTTTGGGTTTAGGGTACATGGTTTGGGTATATGGTTTGGGTTTAGGATTTTGGTTTGGGTTTAGTGTTCAGAATTTGGGTTTAGGGTTTATGGTTTAGTGTTTGGGTTTAGGGTATATGGTTTGGGTTTAGGGTATATGGTTTGGGTTTTGGGTTTAGATTTGGTATTAAAATTTAGGATTTGGGTTTAGGATTTAGAGTGTATGGTTTGGGTTTAGGGTTTAGGTTTGGGTTTAAGATTTAGGATTTGGGTTTAGGGTTTAGGGTTTACATTTTATGTTTGGAATAATCTATTCTATATCTATATTATATATAGAATAGTATATAATTCGAGCGTTTGATAATACACAGACACGTTTTTCCATGTTTGGCTATATTTTTAATTGTCATAATTTTTCGATTATACTATATGTTATATAGTATAGTATTACAAATTCAGTTTTAGAGTTTCAAAATCAACACACGCGCCTAAAAGGAGAGTTTGGTCAAAATTGTGTGCTAATTGTCCCATCCATCGTTTGCAACTGTAGAATGGCTATATGCTTGAGTTTTTCTTCCTTTATGTACATCTCACAAATTCTCCCAAAAAAAAAAGGAATCGTAAAAAAAGAGAAAGCAGAAAACGGCTACAGACTTGCAGATCTGAGGTTGAAGACGGGGGTTTTTCTGTCATTTTCATCTTATTAAACCTAAAAATGAAAAATATACTCCAAAACACACTATCCTAGTTTTGAACCCGGACATACACAAGTCTTCGGCGAGATGTTAACCACCAGGCCACGTTGAAATCTTGCCATAATCTACAAATCATAGCCTTTTATATATGTATTTATTCAGAAAATTGAGAAATAAGTTTATGTATAAAAGTAATGTGAATCTATAGTCTAGTGGCTAGCGGGTACAGTTTTGTGTTTGAATAACTGGGTTCGAGTGAAGGAAACATCAATTTTTATGATTTTTTTACTTGGAAAAAGATATTATACGAAATTTAAGATATACTTTGTGTAAATTCACAAATTTAGGAAATATCTATAACTGAAAATGGAAGTTTCTATATTTTTCGGATTTGGGTAGAATACATATCCTATCTTACCCAGAATACAGTACAATACACGGGAAGCTTATTCTTCCTTGGACGTCACATAAGGTAAAAGGCAGAGGACTCTATGATACAACAACTACGTAAGGTACAACATATAGTTAAAGCTATATATCGTTATATAACTGCAGATAGATTAAAGACATGTTGCTAGATTGTAACATAACAAATTCTACCTTAGATATAAGGTAGAAGAAAGTTTAGTTTACAGTATATACCCAAGATAGATCTATGTATAAAACTTAGTATACGATTTCTAGATGAATTAGACTACGAGAATGTGTATTCTAATTTAGGTTAGAAGACAAAATAAAATATGATTCTCCATTTAAAAATAAATAAATTTAAACATATAAACTGTCATACCTATGTTTCTAATAGTTTTCATATTTTTTTACATTTTAAAAGTTATGTTTACTATTTTTTTTATGAACGAAGGGTAAAACATGTCAAGAATTACCAAAAGTATGAGAAATCCTAAATGGACAATCAAAAGTTCAAAATGTCTCTTTTTCCAATTCTCCCTTTATTTAAAGCATTAATAGTCTTACGGTCATAAAGCACTTTCCTATTTGAGGATATAAAGATATTTATTGCATATGTTATCATATAGTTTGTATCTAGCGAGATTAAATAATTGAATTGGACCAATCACTTTTCCAATTGAATCTAAAACTGTCATATAGGATTAATTGAGTACTTAATTGATTGCCACATAAGATGATGTCATTTTATAATTCTTACAAAATTGAGGTTCATATTTTTTTAACGATTCCCAAATAATATAGGGGATACCTCAAAGCTATCCACAAGAGCTTATCATTTATCCAAAATATCTAATCTTAACCGAGTAGTAGATTAACAGTAAAGATTGACTTGAGACAACGTAAGTTCATAGGTTTGAGTTCAATTCGGGCCGATGAAATCTATACTATTAAATCAAGATCCTATTGTGCTTTTTACCTAAACCTACCCTTTCTTTAATTAACATTGCATATTTCATTAAGGGCAATCAAGTAATATTAATAACAAATCTATATTGAGTCGTTTTTTTGGATCCAGCCCACTGCCCACATCAGATTTCTCTTGGGCCATTTGGGCCGATTAAGAAATCAGATCCAATTCTTATTTTTTTTTTGCAATGTTCAATTAATTTATTTTCAACCATTCTTAATATTTTGTGTAGTGAACAAAAATTAATCACTTAATTATTATATTTTTTTCTTTTTAATGTAATTTAAGCATTCATAAAAAATTGAATTTTTTTCATTGGAATTTTTTCATTGAAAAATATAAATCTTTATTAAAATTTTATAATTTTTTATTTAAAAAATTAACCACATAATAAAATTAATTTATCAGAGTTATACCAACTAAATTCATTAAAATATAAAATTTAATTTTCTAAACATAAATACTCATTAGATCTGGACGTTTGTGTACTCATTCGGGTACGGATCGGTTCTTTCGAGTATTGGGTTTTTCGGGTTTTGAAATTAAACCCCATTCGGGTATTATAAAATTTCGGATTGGGTTCGAATCGGGTCTTTCCGGATCCGGGTGAGTTTGGTTCTCATGCATAAGAACCAGAAAAATAACCAAATAATCAAAGTATCTAAAACGGGTTCGGTTATTTGTACTCAAAGTAACCAAAGTATCCGATTCGGTTCAAATTCAAAAATAACCAAAAATATTCATTCTATACAGTTTTTTGGGTAAACTTTTATCCAAACTATCATATTTTATCCAAAAATATTCAAAAGTACCGAAAATAACTACTATAGTTAACTTATAATATTAATTTAAAATATTAAAATAATTATAAATATAATTATAACATATATTTTTAGATATATATTTACATTTCGGATATCTTCGGGTACTCATTCAGTTCTCGGTTCGGGTCGGGTTCGGGATCGGTTCTTCGTATATAGCAATTTAGAACTCATTCGGATATTTACCCCGGGTCTGATCGGTTCGGAACCCTGATTTTCAGATCGGTTTTGGATTGGTTCTTCGGGTCCGGATATTATGCTCATGCCTATACTCATTTAAAATGAAACACGATAAAGAAAGATAAAAAAATTTAAGTCTTTTATAAAAAAAACAATTATATGAAAATATGACATTTACTAAATATATGTCAATTTAAAAAAAATAAAGGAAAATAAACCCGCGCTTTGAAAGCGCGGATCAAAATCTAGTCTATACTATTAAAGCAGGATCATATTGTGCTTTTTATCTAAACATGTCATTTCTTTAACTAACATTGCTTATTTCATTAAGGGCAATCAAGTAATATTAATAACAATTTTTATTGGGTCATTTTTTTGGATCCAGCCCACTGCCCACATCATCTCTCTTGGGCCATTTGAGCCGATTAAGAAATCAGATCTAATTCTTATTTTTCTCCAAATTCAAATAATTTATTTTCAACAATTCTTAATATTTTGTGTAGTGAACAAAAATTAATAACTTAATTATTATGTTTTTTCTTTTTAATATAATTTACGCATTCATAAAAAAAATTTGAATTTTTCATTGAAAAGTATAAATCTTTACTAAAAGTATATAATTTTTTTATTAAAAAATTAACCACATAATAAAATTAATATACCAGAGTTATACCAACTTAATTCATTAAAAATAAAGTTTAATTTTCTAAACATAAATAATCATTAGACATGGACGTTCGGATACTCATTCGGGTACAGATCGGTTCTTTCGGATATCGAGTTTTTCGGGTTTTGTAATTAAACCCCATTCGGATTTTGAAATTAAACCCTATTCGGGTATTATAAAATTTCGGGTCAAGTTCGAGTCGGATCTTTCTGGGTCCGGATGGGTTCGGTTCTCATGCATAAGAACCTGCAAAATAACCAAATAACCAAAGTATCTAACGGGTTCGGTTATTTGTACTCAAAGTAACCAAAGTATCTGATTCGGTTCAAATTTTTGTAACCAAATTATTCGAAAGTAACCAAAAATATACATTTTATACAGTTTTTTTGGTAAACTTTTATCCAAACTATCATATTTTATCCAAAAATACTCAAAAGTACCGAAATAACTACTATAGTTAACTTATAATATTTATTTAAAATTTAAAATAATTATAAATATAATTATAACATATATTTTTAGATATATTTCGGATATCTTCGGGTACTCATTTGGTTCTCGGTTCGGGTCGGATTCGGGACCGGTTCTTCGGATATAGCAATTTAGAACTCATTCGGATATTTATCCCGGGTCTGATCGGGTTCGGGACCCTGATTTTCGGGTCGGTTTCGGGTTGGTTCTTCGGGTCTGGATATTGTGCTCTGACCTATACTCTTTTAAAATGAAAAACGATAAAGAA
This sequence comes from Raphanus raphanistrum subsp. raphanistrum, assembly GCA_019706035.1. NCBI lineage: Eukaryota > Viridiplantae > Streptophyta > Magnoliopsida > Brassicales > Brassicaceae > Raphanus > Raphanus raphanistrum. Next base: position 11,528,030 of record CM033982.1, on the reverse strand, counting down.
AAATAAAATAGTTTAAGTCTTTTATAAAAAACAAATATATAAAAATATGATATTTAGTAAATATTTGTCAATTTTTTTTAAAAAAATAAAGGAAAATAAACCTGTACTTTGAAAGCGCGGATCAAAATCTAGTTGTTATTAAACCGAAACCGGACTAATCATCGTTATTGTTTTCGTGGAGAAATAGTTGGCCTTTGGCCCAACGATCTCCCGTCAAAATAAAAGTAATCTTAATTTGATAACTACTCTTGTCGGACTTGTCACAAGAGGAGAAAAAACGGAAAAGTGCATATTTCAACATGAACTTTACCTGTCGTGCTTATTTTTTCTCCAACTTTATAGTAGTACGTATTCTTTACCGAACTACATAAAACTTAAAAATATTATATGAATTTCAAGCATTAATGTGCTATTTCCTTTCCAAACTTTATAGTAATGCATATTTCATATTGAACTAAACAAAAATCGAAAAATACTATACGAACTCTCAAAATCGTGCATTGTATATATTGACCATGTTATTCATCTATTAATTTATCATACGACGTTGATATTGATAAGTTTTATACAATTTAAATTTTAAAATACTACATAAACTTTCAAAATTGTGTTTATATATTAATTTTTAATTTTATAGAATTTATCCAAAATAACGTCATTTTGATAAATTAACAGATGATTAATATATTTGACGGTCAATATATATAAACACGATTTTAAAAGTTTATGTGGTATTTTAAAATTTTAAATTTTACAGAATTTATCAAAACATCATCGTTTGCCTATGATCTAAAGGAAAAAATAACACAAATTTTTACAGTATATTTCAGTTTTAGCAATACTATAAAGGAAAATTGCCAAAAATACCATTTTCATAGTACCACTTTTCATGTTTACACTAACCACTTTTACCACTATTTTTAATGAGGATTTAGATTTGAAGGTTTAGGATCTAGGGTTTAGATTTGATATTTTAAGGTTTAGGCTATATAGTTTAGGGTTTAGAGTTAAGGATCTAGGGTTTATAGTCGAGGTTTTAGGGTTTTAGAGTTTAGGGTTTAGGGTATTGAATTTAAGGTATAGAGTTTAGGGTTTAGAATTTGAGGTTAGAATTTTGAAAAAGATATAAAAACGAAGATATAAGAGTCTTTAAACTTTTTATAAATAAGTTATTTTTGCAAATGTGTTTTCATTGGTGGTAAAAATGAATAATGGTACCTTCAAAGTGGTATTTTTGAAAATTCTCCAATAAATAACCATATGTCAACATTATTTTTAATGTAGCTCCTAAAGAATTTTATTACAATGAAATTTTTTAATCTCAAACTTTACTATCTTATAAGAACAATATATATATATATATAGTTGAGATTAAAAATTTAGAGTTTAGAGTTGAAGATTTAGGGTTTAGGGTTTAGAGTTGGAGGTTTAGGATTTAAAATTTTAGGTTAGAATTTTGAAAAACATATAAAACACATTTGCATAATATTTAAATTAAATATTATGCAAATGATTTTATAAAGTAAATTAAAAATAATTTGTTTAAATTTATATAATAATGATTTTAAAGTTAAATTTAAAAACATAAATAAATATATAAATATATTTAATAAATCTCAAACAATAAAAATTTGATAACATTTAGTTGATTAAACTAAAACTTAAATATCAGTTAATGTTTACAAATTTATACAAAATACCTTTTTTGATTTACCAGTTAATATATTTTTACTATTAGACACAAAGTGTTTCATATCGGTAGTTGGAAGAGATCATAAACAATATATACGATAGATGGACCAATTCACTTATCACCAATTGATTTTTGGTTAGAAACTCATCTAGGTTAACACTTATTTGTCCACCAGTATAAGAGTTCGAACCTTCCAAAAAAATAACTTTTAATTTTACAGAATTTATCTAAAATAACGTAATTTTGATAAATTAACGGATGACTAATGTTTTTGACGGTCAATATATAAACATAATTTTAAAAGTTTATGTAGTATTTTTAAATTTTAAATTGCATAATTTATCCAAAAATGTCGTTTGATAAATTAATGGTTTAATAGCACATTTGACGATTAATATATATAAACACAATTTTGAGAGATCATGTAGTATTTTTGGATTTTTGTTTAGTTCAATATGAAATATGCACTACTATAAAGATCATGAAGGAAATGATACAACGCTTGAAGTTCAGATAGTATTATTAAGTTTTTGTTGTAAAACTTGTATTTCTTCTTATTATTGATGTGCCAATAGGCATCTATATATATACATGTTACAAGGAATAGATAAATGGAAAGATCCTATTTCCAATAGGAAATAGGAAATACATGGAAATAGTATTATCCTAATACAAAACATAAATATGGTAAAGTCTAAGTCTTCATTTCTTCCTCATGCGTCTGGTCCGGTTCGGTATTGTCTGTCCGGTACGTCCGTCCGGTACTGTCCGGTACGGTTCGGTTATGTCCGTCCATCCAATGGTTTATAACACTCCCCCTTGGACGCCATAACCGTTTCAGAGTTCATAGTGTGCTTCATGTTGCCTCATTAAAACCTTACCAGGAAAACCCAGTGGGACAAAACCTTGGTGAAGGAAAAAGAGTACAACACACACTACTCCCCCTGATGAATGCATCACTGAAGATGTCCGTGTAAGGACTTGTAAATATTGATTCAGTGAGCTTGGAGTGTCTGTGTTTCTTTCTCTTAGAATTTCGCAGAAGAACACTTGGACGTACAGTGCCTTATGTCGTCCAACTTATAATATGGTCGACCATTATGGTCCTTGACCAAAAACGTATGTCTCTTAGACTACTAACCACTTTACTTGGTCGGATCTCATCCATAAGTGTTTATAGATCGTCCTATAGTATGACCTGGTCGTTTATGGACAGTGAGATATTTCTCTTAAGTACTATCGAAAATGTACTGAACTGGTCGATCCATATTGTGTCATAGACCTTGTCTATACACATCCATAATTTTCTCATGAGTGTCTTAGATCATCACTTGATCAGTGATCATTACTACAATGAGTTTTACATACTCATTAGACTTTGGTTCTATAACCAAGTACACTCATCGGACCTTATTCTTGGCAATCAATCTTTCTTGCCATATGTACTATCCATACTGATAGTTGATACCTCAAAAGTCATACCACGTTTTGGGTTAACAAAATTAGTCATCTCTTATGGATGATTCGGCTGGAAAGAAGCCGGACATAGTCTTTGATTTGGTATGGTCTTTGGCGTGAACCATAATGGTTCTCTTCGCTTTTTGCTGTGACCATCTTATATCTTACTTAGGGCGTGCTGATCTCATACACATACCCACGACTATGGTCTCTGCTATGAGTTATTGCAGTCATTATATACATAGTCTTAAGAATTAATCTTGTTTATACACACACACAACCTTTGATGGATGTCTAAGATGTTGTTGGTGTGTTGCTATCAAGCCTTTGCCGTAGACCATTGGGTCATAGACCACGACCAATCACATGGTGATTGGTACTTCTCTCATACGGCTATATATGTATATGCAATCCCATGTCCTTAGTTCGTATGGACCTTTGCTAGGCGTGTCTATGGACTGCTACATGATAGCTGATCTTTTGAGATCTAGAAATAAACTGTATCAACCTCTCTTTAGGCTGGTTCCAAACACAAGGGATTTTGTACTTTTTATAAGTATGTATGGACTGAATTGGATTGTTCTTAGACATATCCTTTACTTATACAGCTGCTTAATGATTCAGTCCATGAACAGCTTAGGAACAATGCTGTTATTGAGAATTTCTTTTCTCATCTTTGTGGTACCTTTATAATATTTGATCCAGTGATCCATATGCTTGCTTACTACGTTTTTATCTCTTACTTATGACCAGACCTTTGTCAATTTCAAATCTGAGTAGTAGCATCCACCACATAGGAGTATATCTCCTTATAAACTGTTTTCGGTCTCTGTGAGTAACCTTGTGTAATCAGCTATGTTCAAATGCTGTAAATAGGCACATGCACGTCTTAGACCACGTGACCATGTCCTTATCTCACGGTTTACTTTCCTCACATGACCCATTCACTGGTTTTATCACTTGATGGCGTTTTATGGCCAATACGTCCATCTTTCTTTACTTTAAACCCCACATCCATTTTATTCTTTGTGAGTACTCTCGTGGGTTTATGATCCTCGCATTATATCTTATACTCAAGTGCTACTTTCTTTTATGAGTTCTCTTATATGTAAATACATCAGTGGTGTTAACACTCTTATATATGGTTCCATTGTGTTCCAGACATGTCCAAATCGATTTGAGATTTCATTATCTAGGACCTTTATGTCCTTGCAGTTTGGCGTCCCAAACTACATGGTCTGGTACCTTAGATGGTTAGCTGGCCAGCCTTATCTCCATGTCCGGACTGGTTCCCTTTTGAACTCGGATTTATATCATTCTGTGCACCTTTTCATTTCTTTCTATCCGAGATTCCTTTATCTTATGGAACACTTTGGTCTATCTTGTATAGACTCTGTAGCAACTTGATTGTGTCTCTTAGGACATCAAATTTCGTGGTGCATAAGCTGGTATGACATTTAGTCATTCTTTTCTTTCCTTTCGGGTCAATGTGTCTGGCATCTAGTTCTGCTAGCTTTTGCATTATTTGATCACATTCTTTGGACGTATTAGATTATATTTCTAGTCCGAGGATCTTGCCAAGACAATGATGGTTAATACCAATCTCTTACTCTTTATCCAGCTTATAGCTTTCTCACTTTTGATGTTGGACAGTCGGATTACTCATGCAATCCGTGAACCTGGCCATTTAATCTTATCACCCATATTTGGCTCAAGGTTTCATATAAATTCGTGGGAGAAAGTCATACTCCTATCCAACATATATTCCCAATTCTTATCTCAGTTTCTATCATAGAAAGCACATATGAATGTGGTGGTTAAATCTCTTTAAGATTTCATATGTCTGGTCGTGACCCGTATTCAATCTGAGATGGGAATATCTATGCTCACTTATATGGCCTGATGCATATTGTCTTTACACATGTATATCAGTGTGTTCCCAAGCATTAGGTCGTGGCCTTTGTATTATAGGAAATCGGCCAAATGATTGTCCATGGTTCTGTTCTCGACCCGGTCGGTTTCATCGTCCGTGGTACGGTCGTATGAACTTTGTTTACCGCGTCCACGTCCTGTCCATCCATCCCGGTCTCGACCGGATGGTTTATCATGATGGACGTGGCTTGTCTTTGTATTAATTTACCATGGTCATAGACCATGTCCCACGAATCATGTTCATGTTTTTATAGTATGGTCATGTACCACACGGGTGTGTATTCTCCCCCTCATGAACATGCTATAAACCATTATGCCATTTCATGATACTTGGGACAGTTAAGCCTCATGAGCTTCCCTTGTGTACATGTTTCACAACGTGAGATTCTATGGGATAACTCTTTTGTGTCTTTCAATTATTTGCATCAAGTTTGGATCGATCCGGATGGCTAGTCCGGTCATGCCATTAAGTGTAATTTCGTATGGTTAACCAACTGGTTACCATGGCTCTTTTGCCTCTCATCATACTGATCTTAGCATAGTATTAATCAGTAGAGTATATAGGTATAGTCTTGACCACTTTCTTATAAGGCCTTAGGCGATTTTTCTTTCATAATCTGTAGGAACCTTTTGTTCTCTTTTGCCCATTGTTTCTATATGGAAACCATTTCTTGTTAGTATTCAATGGGCCACGAAATTGGGTGTATATAATGCCCTTCAGGCAATGCCTTGGCTGTGGTCTAACTATCCTTCTAGAACAAGATTTATTGGGAGAATTTTATTTTTATTTTTCGTGGATATTTTTATGCTTTGTAATTCTAAGATAAATAAAAATCATTCAATAAAGGTTTTCATAAAAACACCAAATCATATAACATAATAAGATTTAAAGTAAAACAAACAAACAAAGCAAAATTTCAGGATGTCAAATGGCCTTTTAGCCTATGGTCAAGCCGGCCACTCCAACTGTCACTTTGGATGTGGCTTCCTCGGATTTATTATCTCTTTCATTACAATCTGCTTCATAACCACTCATCTCATTCTTTATTTGATTCATCCACTCTCTTTGTAATAAGTATGAAAACAGATCATTGTATGTGGTGAAACATTTCTCTATATGATGTAAAAATAGATCTTTTGGATCTGTTGTAGAGAATGTCTTTTCAAGTAATTCCTCATCTGTTAACTTTTCACCACATAATATCAGGTTATGAGCTATTTCGGACAGGGTATAATTATATTCTTCCACGGACCCATAGTCCCAGAATCTGAGGCTCATCCACTCATGCCTTATCTTTGGTAATAACACCTTAGTGTATCTGGACATTAATTCTGTCCAGAGGCATCGGGGGCTCTCTATATCTCAGTACTCATTTCTCAGTTCCTCAATGAGATGATGGCTCATTACTGTTAATGCCATTTCGTTCTTGGTTCCATGATCATCCTTGATGATACATTTCCCAAGACCCTCTGTCCATAGTATATATGAGATATTCATTGCCCATCCTAGATAATTTTCTCCAGAAATTTCTAGGGTATCATAATCCAAGGTTGACATCTGAATCATATCAATCAAACATGAAAATACTTTTAGAAATTTTATCACTCAATATATCAATGGTTCACACCAACCAAAACAAAAATTTCTAACAAGTATTAATCAATCAACATGAAATATCCCTTTAAGCAATCAATGATCAATGGTGAGCATTCTAGCAATATTCCTATTTCAAATTCAGTATGGAATATGCAATTTAACATAAGCTGAAAACTTTTCAGAAAAGTAAATTTTTATAAAAGGAAACTTTTTATTTTTTTCAGAAAAAGGAAACTTTCTATTTTTTTCAGAAAAAAAACTTTCTATTTTTTTCAGAAAATGAAATTTTCCATTTTATCAGAAAGGAAATTTCAACAAATCAATCAATCAAGCAATCAAGAAAATAATTCAGATTTCAGTTTATAGAATTTATAGTTTGTGAAATCGACCAAGATGGGTTTAAGGAGTGATCGATTTCTATTGGCTCCGATTGATCATTCAGATCATAAGGTTTTCGAGATCCAAGAACACTTAGTGTTTTGGTTTTAATTGATTTAATCAATCTCTTATTGAATAAGGAATATTTGTGCTTCTAACAACCTAATGACCGTTTGATCTAGCAACTTAACGGGAGAACTAAACCAAATCCTAATTCCTCAAATTTATTTAGGGATTCAATTGTCCTAGGTTTTTAGGTTCATCAAATTTTAATGTTCAATCCTTTAACAAACAACCAAATTCGTTTTGATATGGTTCCAAAGGGTGTTTCAGATTTTATTTACCTTTAGATTGGAGAGAATCTGAAACTGGACCACCTAGAGAGAGGAGAGAAAACCGCGAACGGCTTGAACGTCTATCGCGAGCAAGGAACGGGCTGATCGGATCGTCCGGAACCTCTACCGGCTGTTGGATGAACTGTCGGATCGTCTGGTGGCTTATCGGGTGCTGATCAATTCGTCGGATGGTCAGTATGGGTGCTGGTCGGATGAGAATGGAAAGACAGCTAGGGTTTCCTTTAGTAAAAAGGAAATTATCAACGCGGATTGAAACGGAGGTGGAGAACGCGTCTGAACTCGGATTGAGACGAGGTTTGCGGCGCTGGATTCTTCTCGTCGAGAGCTTCAATTGGATATATGGAACGTCGGCTAAATCCTTATGGTTTAAGAGATACGTCGATTTGAAGTTGCGTCCGAATTAGGGTTTTGAATCAAGTTGACGGCGCTTCTTGTAATAGCTCGTGAGAACGCGTCCGGTATCGGATTGCGATGAGGTCGACGGCGTTGGATACGCCTCGTCGAGATCTTGAATTTGATAGGTGGCTTGTCGTCTGGATCCGTCGGGTTGAGGAGATACGGTGTTTTGAAGTTTCGTCTGATTTCTAGGGTTTATGGTGGTTGCTGGGAAAAAGGGTTTCGAAATTCACTCAGGGTTTTCTCAGAGCTCTCGTGCTGATAACGTGTTGTAAAACTTGTATTTCTTCTTATTATTGATGTGCCAATAGGCATCTATATATATACATGTTACAAGGAATAGATAAATGGAAAGATCCTATTTCCAATAGGAAATAGGAAATACATGGAAATAGTATTATCCTAATACAAAACATAAATATGGTAAAGTCTAAGTCTTCATTTTTTCCTCATGCGTCTGGTCCGGTTCGGTATTGTCTGTCCGGTACGTCCGTCCGGTACTGTCCGGTACGGTTCGGTTATGTCCGTCCATCCAATGGTTTATAACAGTTTTTATGTAATTCGGTACGAAATAAGCATTAATATAAATTTTGGGAAGGAATAGACACGACGACTATGGAAATAGACACTTTTTCAGAGAAAAAACTATTTTGGTCTCGTCTCTGCTTGATCCTAACTATTAGTCTCGGACAATCCATCCGGTGACGCGAGAAAAGACGAGAACACAAGTGTTCAGAAAAAAAAAAACAATACTAAAAAGAAACCGAAACTGAACACATACGGAAACATACACACATGACTTTTCAACTCACACTCTCTTTTTTACATATACGACAAATACAGGCGACAGTCGCGGGGCGTATCGTTCCGACACGTCTTAGTCACATTCACAACAGCATATCAACCTCAAAACAGGAGTTTTGGTTCCACTCTCACCGACTAAAAGTACTAAGCCCTCCCCCTCTCTCTTCTCTCCCCACTTCACTCTCTGGCCTTCTCTGTTCTCCTTCCCGAAGATCTAGTCTTCTATGGCCGAGTCCTCAGAACGTGGCTCTGTAACTGGGCCTGGGAGCTTGAACCCTGACTCCGATCTGTCGTTCAATGGCCGAGTCGAGATAGACACTTCGACACCGTTCGAGTCAGTCAGAGAGGCGGCGAACCGGTTCGGCGGTTTCGGTTTCTGGAGACCTTCTCACAGTTATAAACCCCCAGGAGCCTTTCAGGTTTCTCTTTTCTTTAAGCTTTGTCCGAAAGATTGTAACTTTTAGGGTTTCTCTGCTGTTAATTGATTAAGTTTGTTTAGCAATGCTCTTGTCTGAAAACGACAAGAAGATATCCGACACAAACTAAATGTTTTTCTCCTCTTTGCTGAATTACTTGGAACTGATGTTTGATGTTGTCTGGCTCATGTCTTGAACCACACATAATGATGATAAAGTTTTCTGATTTTTGGTGTTAGGAAAACGTGGAAGGTGATATCATTAGACTCAAGGGACAGGCTGCTAAGCTACAGAACGATCTAATCTCGAAAGAACGAGAGACGCTCGAGGTTGTTAAGGAGCTTGATGCCACTAAAGCCACTGTTGAAGAGCTAAACTCGAAGCTGCAGCAGCAGAAGAAGAAGAATGAGGAGGAAGTTGAGGGTTGTATCAAGCCAGCGGGTGATGTACTAAAGGATCTAAGCAAGGCGAAGATGAACTTGTGCAAGAGGACGGTAGATCTCGCGGGTATACGCGGGTCTGTTGAGGTCTTGAACAAGCAGCTTGCAAGAAGAAAAGGATGCACTTGAGAAGACTCGCGAGAGACTCATGCAAAGGTCTTTGAAGGTGGTGGAGAATGATGCGTTTGGAATGATGGATGAGGTTCAAAGACTCGGCCGCGAAGCTCAAGAGTTCAGGAAGACGGGAGAGAACGCACGGGAGGAGATTGTGAAAGCAGTGGCGGAGATTGAAGACACTAGAGAGAAGATCAAAGCGGCTAAGATAAGGTTGGTTGCTGCTAGAAAGATGAAGGAAGCTGCCAGAGGTGCTGAGGCTGTTGCAATCGCAGAGATTAAGGCCGTGACTGAAGAAGCAGAGGAAGAGGCGAGGAAGCGAGTGGAAGATGCATTGGAGGAAGCTGTGGAGAGAGTGGACACTGCAAATGCTACAAAACACGAAGCAGAAGATGTGGTACGAAACTCGCAGAAAGACAAAGGACAGAGGAGAAGATTATCTTCATCAGTGAACAACACTGCCAAGTTCAAGAGCAGAAGAGAGAGTGCAACAACAACAACACCAAGAGGAACGCGTCTGATGGATGTAAACGGACTGCATCTGACATATGATGATGTTGCTGTTGTTGGTTCATCATCTTCGGCCCCCGTCTTGAAGCCGACAATGTCAATAGGGCAAATACTCAGCAAGAAGCTACTTGTTGCTGAGGATTCAGATATGATGAATGTTGCTAGCGAGAGGAAGAAAATGTCGTTGGGTCAGATGCTGGCAAATAATGATGAAACTTGGAGCAAGAAGAGTGAAGGGAAGGAGAATGGGAAAAGATCAGTGACTCGAAAGAGGTTTGCTAAGATCGCTATGTTGTTGAAGAAACAGAGCAAGGACAAGAAGAAGATAGCTGTGAAGTTGAGGTGATAGAAATGATCAATGTGTGTTTTGTTACAAACATTCTATTAAGAAGTCTCTTCTATATCCTGACTGATTAGAGACACATAGAACAATGGGTTCCGAGACTAACCAAAATGGAATGGATTAGTAAACTAACCAAGCTAGTTTGATCAAGACTGCAACTCCGAAAACAGAATCAACCAGGAGATGTATGTTTATAAATCAGTGCTTACTAACCATTCTCCAAACTTAGCTTAAACAAACATAGCTTAGAACGTATCACAGGTTTCTATTTTTTTGTTCTCAACTTGATCGAAGGAGTCTCTGCACTCATGAGTCCCATTATTTTAAAGCCGTCTCTTGCTTGCACCTCAGCATTGTTGTGTTCAGGATCTTGCTTTGGCTTTTTTGCCAGATTCATCTGTCATCTTTTTCAAAAAAAAACTTTTTGTCAATCAACTTTTTTTTTTATACATCGTGTAATTATAAGTACAAGTTATTGATTTTTGTATTTTAATAGATTTAGAAATCTACACCAAAATCAGTCTTATTTGCTTTATGATTTTAAAATCGTATGTTATCAGTTCTAAATTTATAAGACAATTCAAATTTATCAATAGATAGAGTTTCACAACGAATTTTACTAGATTTATAAGAATTAATTTGAAAAATATAAAGAACTAAATTCGAAAGAAAAAGCTTGGATTTATAAATAGAAATCAGCAAATTTAATTAAATATATAAACTTTTATAAATAGTCTCAAATCAAATCACATAAAGAAATAATAACACATTCTCAAATAGTGAAATTTATAAAAGTGAAATAAAAATGGAAAAAATAAAGAAAAAAAGAAAATAGTCAGGCATATATTGTCGGTGACCCGTAGCTAGGAAGGAAAGAGGAAGGTCAACAATCTCCTCTTCCAGTATATATTCTCTCCTTCCTTCCCTCTCTTTAATTACTTGTCACGTTTACATTCTCTATAATCTTTAAAACTCTCTTTCTTCTTCTCTCAGATCTGCCAAACTCTGCGCCAACAACAACAATGGCTTCCGCATCTCCTCCCACCCTCCCAATCTCCAACCCCCAAACCGTCCCCTCCGCCGCCCCATCCTCCCTCGAATCCCAATCCCCACCAATCGCGACCCCCGCATTCCGCGCCTTCATCAACCGCATCTCCGAAACCGTCTCCAACGGCCTCTCCCAGCGCCGTCCCTGGGCCGAGCTCGCCGACCGCTCCGCCCTCTCCAAACCGGAATCGATCTCCGACGCCGCCGTCCGGATCCGCAAGAACTACTCCTACTTCAAGGTGAACTACCTCGCCGTCGCCACGGCCATCGTCGGTTTCTCCCTCGTGACCCACCCCTTCTCCCTCGCCTTCCTCCTCTGCCTCCTCGCCTCCTGGCTCTTCCTCTACCTCTTCCGCCCCTCCGACCAGCCGATTGTGATTCTAGGTCGGACGTTCTCGGATCGGGAGACGCTCGGGTGCTTGATCTTGTTTAGCATCTTCGTGGTGTTCCTAACTGACGTTGGATCTGTGCTCGTGTCGGCGGTTATGGTTGGTGTGGCGTTGATCTGCGCGCATGGTGCGTTTAGGGCTCCTGAGGATCTTTTCTTGGATGAGCAGGAGCCGGCTGCTACTGGTTTCCTCTCTTTCCTCGGTGGGGCCGCATCTTCCGCTGCTCCAGCTGTCATTGCCGCTCGCGGGTGATGACAATGCGTGTTGTAATCGGCTCAGATCTACTGCCGCCGTCGGTGTAATCTTTTTTGTTTATCTTTTTTTTGCTTACGAAAGATCTTTCAATATGATTCGTTTGTTTATTTTAGGGTTTATAAATCTGAAAAATAAACGTGAAAAGTTGTGAGATTTGAAATGTTTTGTTGTATTCTTGATATAACTATAGATGATATGATGATATTATATATGTTTTGTCTCTCTTTTTGGTAATCGTATTGGCTTCTTCAGCCTTTTTGATCTATAGTAAGATATTCCTTAGACAGCTTAAAGAACCTTCTTTTATCATCTGTTTAATGATCCAAGATCTGAGCTTTGTCTTCTTGTTCCAACTGTTTATTGAATCTTGATCTGTACGCAAAGGATCTAGACAACACAGAGACAAAACAAGAGATATAAAAGAAGCTTCTTTAAGCTCTGTTCAGTTCACTGATAAAAAGTAAAATCTGAAACTTATAGCCTGTGAAATGCTCTACCCGATGAACGAAACATTTTTTTTTGTGTATTGTGGACTAACCAAAGAGATGACTTGAAAATACCACGCATATGTTATGTGTTTTGCCTTATTGGGTTGCGTCTACGTTGGATGTGAAGTGGGATAACGCAGTTTTTTGGGTCGGAGTAGATGAGATACGCACAAAAGACTTGTCTAGCAGATTCGTGTCCTGAAATTGGCTGCTGCTTTCGATCTTAGGTTTGTTTCATATAGGGATTATAGCAGATTAAGATATAGCTAAGTCTTTGAGGACATATGAGTTCCTTCCAGCTGGTGTGTCAGTATTCGCTTCCTTTACCCCCGGTCTTGGCTTTTACAAACTCTCCTTCAGTGTTGATTATCTTGACCATATCTGCAGTGGGATTTGCAATTCAAAGAAGTAAGGTGCCTGTAAAAAACGCTACCTTTAACTACCTTCAGGTGTTAATTATCTTGACCATATCTGCAGTTGTAACTTCATCACATAAGGTTTGGCCGCTGTTTAAAGTTTATGTTTGGGAAGAAGACAAGTTTATATCGTGGAAGTGGAAAATGCCAAATTGGCGGCGTGTGCCATGCGCCAAACCATTTAAAGAAGCTTTCTCTTTAAAGTGAATTGCTACCCGAGATTTATATAATTAGGTGATACTCCACCTTCACTGATTGTTAGGGCTTTGATACATGCCACCAACAAGTCATCTTCTACCAAACAATAAAATATTATGAAATTTAAAGTCGTAGTCGTATATAGAAATCTATAAGACACGACACAAACATATTATCCAAAATTGTATTAGTCTCAGACTCTCGGTGCTCTGATTATCAGAAGGATGTGGAAGATGTCAAATTGGTAGCTTGCACCAGTCTTGGAAACAGTCCTGGTGGAGAAATGAAGAAGAATGATGACAACGTCTCTGAAACCGGTTAACGTCCAAGAACAAAAAGAGTGATTGAGCCAGTTGAAGCGAGGTTAAGTAGATGGATCCATATTTAAAGTATTCCAGATTCTAGTTAGAGGTTTTATGCGGCATCAATTATACTGTAGAACTATGCTTTTACATTGTTAGTTCACTTTATTTTCATTATCTTAAATGTCACATTTCAAACCGCAAAAAAAATGTTAAACGCGGACTCATTCTAGCTTCTCTGGAGCTGACCACAACATTTTCCATGGACCGGTTCTTGTCCCCAATCTGAAAACATTACAGCAACCAATCCTTAAAGAGAAGTTGTTTAGACGTAGTTGAAAACAAGAATGGTTTGTTTGTTTCGTTACCTCCAGGCTCCGGCAACTAACCGTAACGCCATGAAGAGGAACAAACCCGTCCAAATCCCGGCGAGTCCATAGGTTGGTGCAGCCACAAGCATGACCAAGGAAGATATGAATCCAGCAATCACCTGTTCCAAAACGACAACTAATCAGGACCTTTTTTTTGTAAAAGGGAAACCAAACACTCCTACTACTGATGAAACAAGAAAGAGAGAGACCATAGCGTAAGCGGCAAATCCAAAGTCAGAGACTCCATAATAAAGCCCATCAAGAACAAACGCTATAGCATTCACCGGTTGAGATCCTGCCACAAACTGCATTCAAATAGCATTCAAAGTTGTTGTCTTAAGACTACCCCTTTTGAAACTTTTACGGAGGGTACAAGATAAAGATCTTACTAAGGTCCCTGACAAAGCAATCTTGAGAACTTCTGAATCCGTTGTGAATAAGCTCGAGAATGGTTCAAATCCGATGAACAAATACAGCAGCCAAACCAGTTCCAGTTGCTAAACCTACCTGCTCAAGATTAAACATGTTGGAACTTTTGTATGGTTATCAGACTTGAATCACATACACAAGGGAAGTTAGGGAAAACGAACCTGAAGGACACCAAAGAGAACTTCCCGAGCTTGTTTATACTCTCCCTTGAGAAAAACTTGTTGCAAGAAGACTCTGAATCAAAGGGGTAGAACATTTAAGTGAATACTTTCTCCACAAATACAAAAATGCTGTATCTTATTAAGTTGCAAAAAAGATGATAGACCTGTGCAGCAATAGCTAAAGCATCGGTGAGTAAAGAGACAGCCAACCAGATCTCCAAGCAGATTTGATGGCCAGCCATTTGAGTAGGTCCCTTCTGAGCCACCAACGAAGTAGCCAACGTGAATGGCACAAGCAGTGCCACCGTTCTACCAATCAGAAGCCCACCTAACCATCAATCAATCACATTTTGCATATACTAGCATCATTCTGCGTTTGAATCGTTTTAAAGAAACTGCGGTAGATACCTGATTTGAGGTACTGGTTGGCTCTTCCCACTTGGATTTGAGGAGAAAGCAAAACCACATTCTCATTCAACTTCCACAGAAGAATAAACGCAATCAAGTATCTGAAAATAACATTTTTGACAAGTGAGATGAACAATAAGAAGCCACTGAATCAAAGACAAAGGCAACTTACAGAAACCGAATCTATAAAAAGTATCAAAAGTTTACCACATTTTGTGACGTACTCAGAAATCACAGTAGCAGCCGCAGCACCAGAGATACCAAAACCAAGAACAAATATCAGAATAGGATCCAGTATCGCATTAAGCACGTTCCCCGCAACTATCCATACAAAGTTTACCACATCAGAAACATCTTTGTAACACTTCTATCTATCTATATTCAGACATGCATATATAAAAGAAAAAGATGAATGTTGCAATACTTGCCAACGGCATATAGAGGCGTTGTTGTGTCCTTGAAACCTCGGAAAGCTCCTTGCGCAGCCAATGCAACTACAATTGGAGGTGCACCATAGGCTCTAAGTCTTAGGAACTGTTCTGCTGGTATTCTCATCGGTGAATCCTGAAAAAAAAAACAATTACAAAACCACTTCAAAAACTGCAAATATAGATAGCTTTGTTGTCTACAAGTGATCCAAGAGAATCTTTCAAACATACAAAAGGTATAGCCATGATGTCCATGAGGTAATCAGATCCAAGAGATAGAGCAATCGCCTCTGCGATACCAACACCAGCTGCAAGAACCAGTGACGTTGAAACCGAAGGCAGCACTTTCTTCTCTTTCAACACCAAAACAACAGATCCAAAGTCAGAAAACAAAACATAACAACAATCTTTACATAAGTACCGCAAAAGAAACTACTTGTTTCCGTGGAATCTTTATCATCCTTAGCTGCAATAGCCTGCTCTTCCGCGACGAACGATGTAGTGACATTCAGCAAAGGAACGTTAAAGGGTTTAGAGACCAAGTTGAACACAGAAACCGAGACTCCTACTGCAGCTAACTCCGCAGAGCCTGTCACACATTTAGGAACAGAGTTTTTCAATATCAATGTTAAAAACAAGACAAGAGAAAGTTCAAAACTTTACCAATGTGGCCAACAAATGCTGTGTCGACAAGAGATGTTATAGGATCAGCGGCCAAAGCTAGCGCCGCTGGTAACGCAATCGACATGATCTCCATTCCAATATTACCAATCCTAACACCAACAAAACACGATATCAACTTTAAAAAAAAATAAGGAAGCAGGAACAAGAGTATAGAAGCTTACCCATGTTGAGGTTTAGGATCAGGATCCGGTTCGGGAGATTCCACTATGTTCTGTACATTTTGAGGAGAGGAGTTTTTAGGAGAAGCTGCGACGGCGGGAGATTTAAGGTGGACTCTTCTTCGAATCGATTGATTATGATTACGAGGAAGATCGCGAAGTTGTAAAGTTGAGGATCGTCGAAAGGGGGAGAGAGAGAGGAACGTCGCGACCGCCGCCATTACGGAGAGAGAGAAGACAGAAAGTCTCGGCGGAGGGGAAGAAAAGAGAACCGCATGTTCTTTATCTATACTACTACTGTAGTAACTGATTAAACGGTCGGATGAGAGGAGTTTGAAGTATTTTTAATCATGGGCCTTTTATGGGCTTTTATTGGGCTTTTCAGTTTGGTTCTTGCATTCTTTCCTTCCTAGTGTGACTTGTGTATGTGTAGGCTTTTGCTTCCTTTGTGTCAACTCAGTTTATCAGTTTACATAACTGTTCTAATCTGAAATCTAAGTGTCTAAACCAAATCTATATAGTTTTTAATTCGGGTAATTGGGATATCGTTATGATATGTGAATCGTTATCATTGTGTTTGTAGCTCATATCACTTTTGTTAAGAGACAATGCAGTTCAGATTCTCTGTTTCAACCTAGGCATTGAACTCAAAGCTACAAACTCCTAAATTAATACAGGGAACTAAGAACCAAGAAGATGATAAGAGAGGATCTTCGGTCCAAAAACATTCCCTTCCACTCGTTTAACCAAGACATGATTAATGCCTAATTTTTTGGTCTGGTCTAGTTTGTAGTGGTTCATTATTGCGTGGAGGTGGAGGCATATTTTTACTTTCTTCCGTTCATATTAGAATGCATTGGGTTTACTGGCGTGCATATGCATACATTTTGTAGTTGATATTTGGAGCCATATGACGAACATTAGTCGTATTAGTGGAAACAATCCTCCAATGAACATATTCACAACCTATTAACAAAATCAGATTTTGAATATTTATCTGGAATCTCCCCATAGTGCATTTTCACGAAATATAATAGTACCATATAAGAGTATATATACACATATTAATATAAATATCCGCAACGTTTTTACCGCTAAGCAGAGTTAAATGTTATAGTATGCCTTTAAAAATCATAGAGACTTGGTTAACAAAAAAAATAAAACACAGAGGACACGAGTAAGAATATTTCCGACAGCCTTTTATCTCTTCATTTACTAAGGGATTTTGCATTTCAACATCTCTTTATCCTTTTATCTTTTATATGATGAAAAGTACACTCTCGAACATAAAGAATTATTATTTAAAATACTATTCACTTTTCATTTTATCCTTACAATTATTTATGTTTCAGAATTGCATGAATAACTTTTTATATATCATACTTATTGTTATATTTCTTCAACATTTCGATGAAAAAACATTATTAACACCTTATATATTATTTATAGTTATAACTTATATGTGACTACATATTATAATATTTTCAAAAACATTATTCTAATATCTGTCAAACAATATGTTTTAGTAGTTTTTGAAAGTTTAGTAATTATATTTAATTACTGATAATATTAAGGATTAAAATATAATTTATTAAGAATATTTAAAGACCACCGTTAGAGAACTATTCTTTTATCTCGTTATTTTATGTGGATCTCTTTTTAAAAATAAGGGAGATTGTTGGAGATTTTCTAAGGCTATCTTCAAGGAGGACGTGAAAACACCATTATAGAAATTTGACTTTTTCTCCAACTTGATGGCAAACTCAATGGCATTATATTAGTTTGCTGTTTTTGCAGAATGTTACACTAAATATAGTGTGACACTATAGGACGGGATAACTTGTGTATTTTTTTATTTTTATTTTTTTATTGTTTTAGTAGTTTAGTTGATTATATTTATTTTACAAAATCACAAATAAATTCAATATTATGTAATCATGATATTAAATTTACTTATCATAAATCTTTATGTATTTTCTAAATTTTAGTTAATATAAATTATTAATTACTGTAATACATAAAATGATTTAGAATACATAAAATTACCCAAATAAACACCAAAACCCCAAAAAGTGAATAAAAGAAAATAAATTTGCAAATTTTTTTTGGAAAGTATCAGATAAACTAACACAATAGTCTAATAGCCTCGAAAATTATTATCAGCTCAATCAAGATAATTATAATATGGGGTATAATATTTTTATCATTTGGAGACATTGCACGTGCATTTAGTGTATTGCAGTCAAGATTTTCAATTGCGGTAGGACCATCATACATGTGGAATAAAACGCGCTTTTGAAGCGCGGAATATTTTACGATAAAAAATTCCACTAATAATTTAACAAATATTTTGGTAATTTTTAAAGAGTGTGTATTTAAAACATTTTTGCATTTAAATCAGTATTTTTAAATTCAACCCGATTGTGATTATACCGGTTAATCCAGAGATCTGGCAATTCAATTTATGTTTTTAAAATATTCATATTAAAAAATCACTAAAACCCGAGACTAACCGATTGAACTGATGGATGACCGATATGTAATCTAATTAGATTTAAATTGTAATAGTTTCATAATTTGTAATCTAATAATCGAAATTGTAAAGTTCACTATTTTGCAATTTATGAAATTATGACGTTTTTACAAAATTTTAAAGAGAAAATGATATATATAAAATAACTAAGATTAATTATTGTATTATTTGGAAACATTGATAGTAGTATAAAAATATATTGTTTGGAAACATTGATAGTAGTATAAAGAAATAAGTATATTGTTTGCAAACATTGATAGTAGTATAAAGAAATAAGTATATTGTTTGGAAACATAGATAGTAGTATAAAGAAATGAACATTAGTGATTTAATGTATGTTTAAGTATAAAGTATAAAAGTGTATTTAATTTAAAAACTTACAAAATAAATGTTAGGTCCAACGGAATGTTTCTGTTTTAATAAGATAGATTACATGATATAATGACAATTTGTATCATAATGCATAATATGACCATAAAATATGAACTTGATATTAATGCAACAATTGAAGAACGAGTTGAAGTTCCAAATGCAAAAGTTGAGATGACAAGTGTTAATGATGCTCGATTTCAAAAATTTTTAGTCCGACACAATAAAATCAAAGATCGAAATGATCATTTTAAACTTCGAGATACACTAATTGAATATTTATGGGACGGATATAATTAGTAAGATGTAATATATATTTTTATGTAATGTATTTTTGTATATATGTTTTTAGTTATTTTAATTTCATATGTATTTTTGTTTGTATGTTTTTAGCTATTTTAGTTTCATATGTATTTCTAAAGTATTATGCAATAATTATAATTATTGTTTTAAATTTGTTGGTCTAGTTTTTATTAAAATAATTACTTTATATATGTTATAAGAATAATGAGTATTTATCAAAAATACTAAATAGTTAAGAATTTTTTTATTTAATAATATAATAATAAAGACTATTCTTTTAGTGTATATTTG
Organism: Raphanus raphanistrum subsp. raphanistrum; assembly: GCA_019706035.1. Taxonomy (NCBI): domain Eukaryota; kingdom Viridiplantae; phylum Streptophyta; class Magnoliopsida; order Brassicales; family Brassicaceae; genus Raphanus; species Raphanus raphanistrum. The sequence continues at coordinate 11,508,363 of CM033982.1, read as the reverse complement.
GTATTATGGTTAGAGATAAAAGAAATTTAATGCTAAAATTACAATAAAATAATATAATTTTGACACTAAATATAGTGTAGGTGGTTGAAAATGGCCTAAACTCAGAGAACTGAATTCACCATTTACTTCTCATAGTAAATTGGGCAAATGTTGTAGAGCGTTCGTTTAAAATAAATAAAATAAAAATAGAGATTGCGACGCCGTGCAGCATCAGCAGAGCAGCTTTACATGACTTGCGGTCCCAGTAAAATGTACAGAAGAAGACCTACCTTTTGACTTCACTTACTCTTCCAATGCCTCATTATGCACGTTGATATACAACAAAAATCTATACCAATATGGCAATATCATATTACATATTAACATTATAACCATTAGACATTGCTGCACAAAAGTAATACCTAACCAAATGCACCATAACTCTTATTGAACTCACATAACCCACCCACCCCCCTCTTTAGAACATACTTGTCTCTTTATTCAACTTCTGTAAGGTAATTATATGCTAGGACTGTTTGAAGAATTTTGTTATGGCATTACTCGTTTGACAGACATTTATGGAAATAAAATAACCTATAGAATCGGTTCCATGTTGGTTATCAGATTTGGTTTAGTTTCAAATGTATTTAACTAAAGCTTTATCGTGTGCATACATTTTACACTTAGTAATGAATGAATTCAATGATTCTGTTAGTATCTAGAAGTTTAGTAAATGATTTAGTTTTATTTCTTAAAGACCAATTAATCATTTTCTTACCCAGTATCCGACCATTAACCGTGATCGACTAGCCCACCGGACTTATTTCCATGTCATTACAGGAATTTTTAGGCGTTCACTTAAGGACCCCTGATTACGCGAAGTGGTCTGGAGGGCGAGAAAAACCCATGTAAATTCTCTCGTGGCCAACGCAGATCGAACCCAGGACGGGCACTCCAGCCGGAGTTCTTTTACCACTAGACCAAACACGCGTTGGTTTTTCTTAATTTCTATAGTATGTTCATGCATATTTTCTTCCTTTTGTTTTTTTATGAAGTCTTCTATCTCGACCCAATAGTAATAAGTAGAAACATTTCTCAGTTACATTTCTCAGGAAAATAAATGTAACTGTGGATATGCATGATAGTCCACGCGGTTCATGCAGCAGAGCATATATGTTCCCCACTTAGCCTGGCCCCAACCACAGGCACAAGCACTGCAAAGTAAGTAAAACACTAAAACCTAACAAATCCAAAAGAAAAAAGAAAAAAAAATATTTATGATATTGCAGCTTATGGCTAGAAAATATATAAAAAATATTTTTCTGTCAAAAATGTAAGAATATTTGTAATGATTAGGAGTTCAGCTTTTTCCAGAATAATTGGTTTATAAAGTTTAGCCGGACATTAATTAATCAAAGTATGTTTTTTTTACTAAAACGGTAGTAACAACGCTTATTGTAGTTATTAAGAGACAGTCGAAACCTACACGTCGCCCGTCGGTGGCTGACTTGCACCGGAGAAAGAGGTCAAAGACGACACATGTTAGGTGTCTTCTAAGCTTCTTGCATTATAGTAAGAAGAGCCAATGAAACTCAGGATGGACAGCGCCAAAATATCGATGTGAATGTGGTGATGAAGATGGCGCTATCCCTCCTGAGCTCTACAGATTCTTCTCTACTTTCTTTTTCTGCTGTTAAATATTAAAGAGATTTGAGAGGAAAGTGAAGCTAGGAGGATGGGAATGAGTATTTGGCAAAAAAAAGAGGATGGGAGTGAGTATCGAAGAAGCTGAAGGTGAAGATAAAGTGTTATTTATAGACGGAAGATCCAAGTTTAAGGAACTTGGGTTCAAAGGAACACACGTCACCTTCTTTCGTGGAACGTGAATTAATTGATTTGCATATTCTACCAGATATATTATTAAGGACAAATATATGTATCAATATATTGTTAAGTCATCTTTTTCGCTATATTTTTTGCATATCCTTTTTCGTATTAATTTTACTTCTGAAAGTTCTTTTCAAAATTTATTTCTTGTTGGGAAAGTATTGTTATCTTATAATATTTGTACTATATATAATCCACATGTGATTCATCCCGTATCGTTAGTTTGATTTTTTCCAGATCCTCTGATTCACAGAAATGAAGGAGAGTTAGTTCATCAAATTCATTATTATGTTGACGAATCAATTATAGAGGCATCTATAATCTGTTACTCCAGTACTATCATACTATCGCGGACTTTAAGACTTAAGTGAATATATATAATATATCAATATATTAGCATTGCAATAATTCGATGAAATTTTCAGTGGCCCAAAAAGATGTACATATTATTGGAAAAGTGAAGGTCCATTAAACCCTATGAAAAAAATTAATACTTGCTGATCTTACCAGTACACGCAGTAATGCATTTCCTCGATCAGGTAATTATATTTATTTAGCGCATATTACTGAATATCGTTGAATCGAGATTCAAAATATCCGACCCTATTCACATTTGCAAACTACGAGACTTCACAATATTATTTATTTATAGTGGTTAACATATATAGAAGGTATAAAATAGTATTACTAATTTTAAAGATGCAGATATTTTCCTGTAATATTATAAGCTATTGAAAATATAAGCATAACAACTAGCAAGAGTTAATACTTAATAGTTTTTTTTGACGAGTTAATACTTGATAGTTAGATATTTAGGTGGATGGATAATAATATCAGAGGTACACTTCTTGCCAAATAGGTAAGTTTCTTTTTTTTTGCTGATAAAAAAAATAAAAGGTAAGTTTCTTTTTTGAATAGAAAAATTAAAAATTGCCAAATAGGTAAGTTTCTTGTTAAATAATGGTAAAGTGCCTTTCCCATAAATGTTTCCCAATTAAGATTAATGAATGTCAAGACTTTTACTTTATCTTTTTAGATTGTTATTCGGCTTTTTGTCATGCATTCCTGCCGACTACGGTCGGAAGTCTAATACGTATTCACTAGGTTTCAAAAGAATAATATGATGACGATCATTGACGAACAAGAAGACCGTACAAAATAAATTTGACTTTTACCATATACTCCCTCCGTTTCAAATTATATGTCGTTCTAGAGCAAAATTTTTGTTTCAAAATAAGTGTCGTTTTCGGTTTTCAATGCAAAATTTATTGAAAATATTCTCTATTCTATTTTCATATTGGTTGATGTGCATTGGTAATAGTATTTTTATTTTGGAAATATGTAAAATTAAATGTTTTCTTAATCTGTGTGCAAAGACTTAGAACGACAAATAATATGAAACGGAGGGAGTATTAACTAAAGCTGTATGTATCCATAATCCAGTACATGGATATATACATATTATAGATCTTTTTTTTTAAGAATATGGGATTTACAAATATATTATATATTTGTAATTTATTTGTGCTCTCTAACAAAAAAAAATTGTAGCTAATTTACAAAATTACCTAAACTACGAAGTGCTTTTTCAGAAAAAGAACTAACTTACAAAATGGCCTAATTTTAATGATTCTGTCGAAAGAAATAGATACCTAACAATAGGGGTGGACAAAATATCTGTGGAATTTGAATTGATTCGTTATTCGTTCTAATTTGATCCGAAAAATCTGAATATCCGTAACTTTAAGAATCGAAACAAATATTAAAATTCAATATCCGTCAAATAAGGAGCAAATAATATTTATTTTTTAGAAAACATATATCCGATCTGATCCGTAATGTACATAAGCATATATATGTATATATAAAATTATATATAATTTATATATCTATATAGATTTTTGTTATTTTATCCACTAAATTAATTATTTGGTCATTAAATTTTTAAAAGTATGTAGTTTTTAAATAATTTATAATGAAATATTATTATTTTATATTAAAATTTTTCCTTTTCTTTTAATATTTTTAGAAATATAAATATTTTTTCACCGGATCGACGGATCGAATCAGAGATCCGATAAAATATACTGATTTTCTGGATATCCGTAATATCGGATTACGGATCTGATCGGATAAAAAATTGATTATTCGTACGGAGCGGATCGAATCACGAATATCCTAAAATTTCTGGATATCTGCTCTATGCCCACCCCTATCTAACAACATGACTATGCTAAAAATGGCCATTTGACCATTTTATTTATCTTCTGGAATATTGGTTAATAATGCCGGCCGGCTAATATAATTTGACCTTTTAATCTCGTGCAAGTTGCATCTCTGATAAAATTCTGACAAATTAATGGAATTTTTTTTATTTTAAATAACTGCAAAATTTGCAAAAACTGACATGGACAAAGCAGAAAATAACTGTAAATATTATATATTTACAATTTAAAAAACAGAAATGCAAAAAAAAACAAACGCAAAAAAAACAAGTTGCATTTATCAACTGATTTATATTACTACTAGATATTTACCCGCGCATTAGCGCGGGTTGGCTAGTTATTTTTTATGCATATTGCAAAACAAAAACAGATACTTTTTATTAGATAAATATCAATTACGTTTACAAACACAGTCAATACTGGGGTAAAAATGTACTAAAGTAGTTATAGTTAAGCGTTAACTTTTGGAGTTATTAAATTGAGTAGATAAGAGACAACAAATCATTGTTTCAAATAAATTTGTAATCAACCCAATCAATTCAGATAATTAGAACGGAATAAATAATATTTGACCATCTAAATTATGAACAACGTATTGAAATAATTATTGTTTACTATGGTCAAACATGAGAAATAATTTTTATGTCTTCTTCGAATAGTTAAAAGGTTACCTAGTAATCAAAACATTAGCATGTAAGTTGTCTCCATTCTTCTTCAATCGCGATCGACTTTAATTTTGAACATGATTTTTCTTTGCTTTAAGTTGATGATTGCCTTGTACGTTGAAGGCGTCTCAGATATTTTCTTCATCAATCTGTTTCAATTTTCTGATAATCATATATCATCATTTCACTTACTTTGGTTCCAATCTGAAACATAAAGGAAACGAAAAGATGTTTCCAGCTTTTTGACCTTCGATCTCAGTCGAGGAGCTTTGGTTCCAGGAAGAAACTCATCACGTAAAGATGTGGTAACAGTGATTATTTCCTTGCAAAAAAAGGAAACAAAAAACAAAAGAAATTCAAATTGTACAAAGGAACATAATTAATTGCTGAGACTTAAAAACTTGTATCACTTACTCATTTGCTAAGCTTTACAGCCACCATTTACAGCCACCATCAGATTGAAGATTCATCTTCTCAAGATAAGAAAGAAAAGGATAGGATGTCGTCCATATAACATTGAGTGTGACTGGATGTACTTTTTGGAGTAAATCTTTACTCTAATTTTAATATTTACTCTAAGTTCGATTTATTTTTACCAATCAAATAAAGTTACCACGATCATACATTTTAAAGTTACCATTATAAATGTATGATCGTGGACAATGCCTGTCCAAGCATTTCAAATATATACCAATAATGGCTCAAAGATTGAACTTCAATCTTGGACAGGCATTGTCAACGATCATACATTTTAAAGTTACCATTATAAAATTCTATCCTTATGTAACTTATTGTATTCTTTAGATTAAATGTTTTACGAACTGAAGAATTACAAAATCCGAATTATTTGACTTGTACTCTATCAATTATTAATTTATCACAACTTTATATATGCCATATAATTAAAAAAGTAATCTTTACATACGCCAAGGGAAAAAAATGAAATACAAAGAAATTTTAAAAAGGTCGACTGAAATTTAAGGTATTTTAGTTTTGGATTGAGAAATAATGGAGGAAAATTTCTGGGAAGAAATCAAAACAATTATTAGAGCGTCACTTCAGGGCGGCTTTATGATTCTGTCCTGCCAACTTTGCAGTTACTCAGCCTTCTACCTAGTGGCACAGAATTTAATATTTTGTGGTGAAATCACAGAATTTAATATACACAGCTTTTCGAACACTTTGAACAAGGGAATTATTAGGATATAGATTGATTCCATTTTTCTCTCCCAGACACGATCTTCGAGAGTAGTCTTTAACCGCTGATTATTCCCGGTCCTCTCCCCATCCTATTACCTCTTTTAGGTCTGTTTTCTGCTTTTCCCTGCAAACTTTTCAAATTATTCCCTCTTTTAACCTAAAACCGTTGGACACTTCGCAAGACTGATCTAAAACTCACCGGGTTCTCGCCTGCGACTCCGGTCGTCGGGTCCGACAGCCTCCTCCGGTAAGACCTCCTCCTCCTCAACATGGATCTGCTACTCAAGCGCCACTCTACAAACCTCATCTAGAGCCCCTGCTCTAAAAACCTTCCTGTTGAAAAACAGAGAACCTTACACTTTGCTATAGTCACTCCAAAATTTACCCACACAATGGCTCGAAGACTCTCTGCAGCTGAAAAAGGCAAGAGCATCCAACAAGGATCCCCACCAAGAAGGGGGCGTGTGCAAGTTCCTGATTTTGACAACTCCGAACTGCTTCGACGACATGAGTTAACACTCATTGGAAGAATCACTAACCCAAAGCACCAAAGGATGTGGTCCCTCATTCCTTTCTTTGCCGACCACTGGAAATGCTCTACAAGACCAGAAGGAGCAGATCTTGGCCAAGGCAGATTCCAGTTCCTCTTCAACTCCGAAAGCGACCTCCAAAAGGTCCTCGATGAGAGACCCTATCATTTTGCTCACTGGATGGTTATCCTCGAAAAATGGGAACCCTCCATCTCTCCAAGCTTCCCATCCAAGATACCTTTCTGGATCCAAATCCAAGATGTCCCAGTCCATCTTTGGAATGAAGCTATTCTGCGCAGTATCGGGGAAGATCTTGGCCTCTTTGAAACCTGGGAAATCACCCCAACCAAAGCTAGATTCCGTGTCCAAGTCAACGGTCTCCTGCCATTATTACGAAAGTATACCTTAGAATTCTCTAATGGAGATGAACTTGAAGCTACACTTCACTATGAAAAGCTCGAAAAGTTCTGTACCCTCTGCCTAAGACTGGACCATGAGAAGGACGACTGCCCCCAAAATCCAGCTCCTCCTCGAGCCTCCATGACTAGAACCTCCACAGCTAGAGCCGCTCACTCATCATACAGGCAGCACGACTCCTCTAGAGAGCACCATGCGAACCACCAGCCAAGAAGAACTGAGCGCAGGTCTCAAGATAGAGACAACACTATCTCGGGTGACTTGAGAAGAACTCTCTCGAGGGACAACTCACGCTCTTCTTCTCACCTTCATCCCCCCACAAGGAAACCTACTGCCCAATGGGTTGATTCTGGTAGACGCCTCCCTCCTCCTCCTACTTCGGGCTCACATAGAAGCCCCTCAAGAACATCATCTCTTCCACGGGAAAGAGACAGAACCCTCTCTCCACTAAGAGAGACTCGACAAGAGGCTCCCATAGAAAGAACAACCTCTGATCAGCCTCGCTCCTCCCTGCAGTATATTGCGCCTGAAGACATCGCTAAGGCGCAAGAAGAGCTCCGAGAGTTTATGAATCAATACTCCAGCTGTGCTGACCCTGTCGAGAGTGCTGCAAGGAAAGAAAGGTTTAGACTCTCTGAAGAAAATGGGGACTTTGAACGAACAGCAATAAATATGGCTATCACCAACCTCGCTCATCGTAGTGACCCTACTACTCCACCCTCAGATCCACGCCACACAACTTCAGACGTGAATGGAGAACATCAAGCACTGGAGGTCTTTGCTCCCTCCTCCACTGAACAGCGACCTTCAGCTCTGGATCGACTTGGACCAGTTCTGCCTGCTCCTATTGTCTCCATCAACTCCGCACCGATTAAGAAAAGATTGGGAAGGCCTCCTGGAAAGAGCACTCAAACCTCAGCTAAGCTTGGAGCCATCAGTGCAATAAAGAAACCTCGTCGTACTGTGCAGTCAAAGGGCTCCCCCAAAAGACGCACTCCTGCAGCCAGAGCGCCTAAACCAGCTACAGGGGCCTCCAAAAGCTCCACGAGAGCGACACCGGCACCTTCAACCACTATCATTCCTCCAGTGGCTAAAAGATCTATGGATTTTCGGCCACCACAAAATCCAATTCCTTAAAAGTGGTGAGCTGGAACTGCCAAGGACTGGGGAACTCCTTGACAGTCCAGCGAATAAAGGAGATGCGCAAAGAAATATCTCCTGACCTAATGTTCCTCTCGGAGACGAAGAATCCAGTTGCCTTTGTACTCCGGAAACTAGACTCACCTGCCTATCAGCATCTCCTCATCCCACCAGAAGGACATGGAAGTGGAGGCCTTGCTCTATTCTGGAAACAAGAGCTGAATCTGATGGTCCGAACCTACAGCAAGAACTACATTGATGTCAGCATCATCTATGAGGGAAAAGAATTCTATGCCACCTTTATCTATGGAGATACTGATAAAAGCAAAAGAAAACAGCTCTGGGATCACCTCACTACTCTATCCTACGGTCGAGACGCTCCTTGGTTCCTCTCAGGCGACTTTAACGATATCATTGGGAACCAGGAAAAGACTGGAGGTACCGTAAGGCCTGAAGGCTCCTTCGTAGACTTCAGATCTTTCCTCTCGGAATGCGACCTTTACGATCTTCCTCACTCAGGAGACTATCTCTCATGGAGAGGTGTGCGAGGAGATGATATAGTTCGCTGCAGACTTGATAGAGCACTAGCAAACAGCCTCTGGTTCGACACCTTCTTCTCCGCAAGAAGTGAATATCTGAAATTTGCTGGCTCAGATCACAAACCAATCGTCACCTGTTTTGATGCGACAAAAAGGAAATCAAAAGGGCTATTCAGGTTCGATAGAAGGCTGAAAGACAAACCTGAGATCAAAAAGCTGATAGAAGATACCTGGAAGGCCATGCCCTCTGCTCATGTTGAAGATAGAATCATCCAAGTTCGAAAGGCTCTAGTCAAATGGTCCCGAGAACAACACCTAAACAGCAGAAAAGAGATAGAGAAACATAAATCAGACCTGAATGCAGCTATGTCTAGCTCTATCAACAACGAAGATCTAATCCAAAAGATCAATGGAGACCTGAAAAAAGCCTACCTTGATGAAGAATCTTTCTGGAAACAGCGAAGCAGAAACCTCTGGCTACGTCTTGGAGACAAGAACTCAGGCTTCTTCCACGCTGTTACAAAAGGAAGACAGGCCATCAATGCTATGAACGTAATAGAGGATGATACGGGACAGGCGGTGTATAAGATTGAAGACATAACAACCTCTGTAGTGAACTACTATACAAACCTCTTTCAGTCAGTGAATGGAGATCGAAACCGAATCGTAGCAGCTGCACTCTCTCCTAAAGTCTCCAACCTGACCAATGATCAACTTAACAAACTTCCCTCCTCGGAGGAGATCTACTCTGCTCTAATGTCAATACACCCCGATAAGGCACCGGGGCCTGATGGTTTCTCTGCAACTTTCTTCCAAACCAATTGGTCCGCCATCGGCTTGGAGATAGTTTCGGAAGTTCAATCCTTCTTCTCCACGGGTGTACTACCACAACATATAAATGAAACTCATGTAAGGCTGATTCCTAAGAACTCTAATGCAAGAAAAGTTTCAGATTATAGACCAATTGCACTTTGCAATGTCTTTTACAAAATAATCTCTAAACTGATCTCTAAGAGACTACAACCTATCCTACATGGTCTCATTTCCGAGAATCAATCAGCATTTGTGCAAGGCAGGGCCATTGCTGATAATGTCCTAATCTCACATGAGGTCCTCCATTTTCTCAAGACATCATCCGCCTCAAAGCATTGCTCAATGGCAGTTAAAACTGACATGAGCAAAGCGTTTGACAGACTTGAATGGGATTTTATCGAAGCTGTTCTCTCAAGACTCGGTTTCTCTCAACATCTAACCCTACTGGTGATGCAATGCATTAAAACTGTCTCATACACATACCTTATCAATGGTGAAGCGAAGGGTTTAGTCATCCCAGAGAGAGGAATCAGACAGGGAGATCCCCTCTCTCCATACATCTTCATCTTATGTACTGAAGTCCTCTCAGGCCTCTGTCACCAAGCAGAACGTAGCGGAACCCTCAGAGGAATACGAGTCGCACAGCAGAGCCCAAGAGTTAATCATCTCCTATTTGCAGACGACACCCTTTTCTTCTGCAAGACCAACGCCCAAAGTGTCGCGACGCTCCAAAACATCCTCCTCCTGTATGAACAAGCCTCTGGTCAGCGCATTAATCAAGCAAAATCAGCCATAACCTTTTCCAACAAAGCTCCCCAAACTCTAAAGGCGAGGGTTAAAGACACTCTCGATATCCATAATGAAGGAGGAACAGGTAAATATTTGGGTCTCCCTGAGCATATAGGTAGGAGAAAGAGAGATACCTTCACTGGCATTGTCGATAAAATCCGCCAAAGAGCCATCAGTTGGTCCTCCCGGAAGCTATCGTCAGCTGGTAAACTAACTCTCCTCAAGAGTGTTCTCTCTACGATGCCCAACCATACGATGAGCTGCTTCAAACTCCCCGTGTCTCTTTGCAAACGAATCCAATCAACGTTAACTCGCTTCTGGTGGGACGACAAACCTGATGAAAGAAAGATTGCATGGGTCTCCTGGAAAACAATGATAAGATCCAAAGAAGATGGAGGTCTTGGATTTAGAGACATACAGTGCTTTAACGATGCAATGCTTGCGAAGATTAGTTGGAAAGTCCTAACCTCCCCTGACTGCCTGCTAGCCCGAGTCCTGAAGGGTAAATACTGCACAGATGGCGACTTCCTGAAGGTCTCAGCCCCGTCAAATTGCTCCCATGGATGGAGAGGAATCCTTATTGGTAGGGACCTCATCAAAGACCATGTGGGCTGGGCCATTGGTAACGGAGAAGAGGTCAATATCTGGAATGAACCTTGGCTATCTACTTCTGCTTGGGAAGCCCCCATTGGCCCGCCCACTCAGGAGTCAGAGTTCGTTAAAGTCGCCTCTCTCTTCCTACCAAACGAAAGAGATTGGGATGCTGGTAAGGTCCAACGATTGCTCCCTCACCTACAAGATACAATCCTCCATATCAAACCAAGCAAGCAAGGCGGTCAAGATAAGCGCATATGGTTAAAAAAGAGCTCAGGCACCTACACAACCAAAACGGGATACTACACGGCTCTTGAAACCAAACGACAACTAAAAGGTTTTCCAACAATACCAAATCGTACCTGGCTAAGTGATGTTTGGAAGCTCACCATCCCGCCAAAGATCAAAATGTTCCTGTGGAAAATGAAGCATGAGGCAATCCCAGTGAATGCACGACTACATGCCAGACAGATCATTCCCTCTCCAAAGTGCACCTTTTGTGAAGAAGATGAAACCATTCTTCATCTTTTCTTCAACTGCCATTTTGCGAAAAAGTTTTGGCAGGAAATGCCCTTCTCATCTAACCCACTGGAGGCTCCGACCGAAACGATTACTGATGGACTCCATCGAGTCATGAGAGCCACTCCACTCCCCCCTACAGGCGTCTCCGCCACACAACTAGGCGCTTGGGTCATTTGGGTAATCTGGATAACGAGAAATCAAAAGATCTTTCAAGATCGGACTTTTACCTCCCATGAGTCAACCCTCAAAGCCTTGATTAATGCAAAGGAGTGGCAGGAAGCACAGAGAACAGAAAGCGTAATCAACCTATCGCATCCTCCCCCTTCATTCGAGACCCCAATCGACGCGATTGTCTGTCGATCGGACGCGGCTTGGAAGCCTGGAATCCCAGGCGCTGGTATCGCGTGGAGCTTCTACCACGCAAATGGCGAGATCATTTCATCTCACAGTAAACCGATCTCCTTTGTGAATTCGTCCCTTGTGGCAGAGGGACTAGCATTGAGAGAAGCCATGGAACATGCATGGTCCCTTGGATTGACATCTCTGATCTTTGAAACTGATTCCAAGCAACTGGTGACAGCGGTTGAAGGGGAAAAGAACTTCTCTGATCTACATGGAATTGTCTCCGACATTATCTCTATTTCTATCGCTTTCGAATTCTCTGCATTTAAATTTCGAAACCGCAGTGCTTTTGTCTTGGAGGACTGTCTCGCAAAGCAAGCTCTCGGTTTAGTTGTACCAGCCACATTTAATTGACTTTAATGAAGCCTTTTCCTTGACAAAAAAAAAAAATATACACAGCTTTTCATGCACATATTTATTTAGGGTACGAATGATAATGAATTGGCAGTTGATCCATAATTAAAAATAAAACTAATCAGTGATTATCAAAGATTAACTTTTGAATATTTTCTGTGTATTTAATATAAATATATCAGTTGTGTAACATAGGATGAACAACAAAACTCAGTAGCTTAGACGATCAAACTTAGATATTGCTACTGAATGACCCGAGTTCAACTTTTTCACGGTTCAGTTTACATTTTCTTTTATTTTGGAGAAATTGTCAAAAATACCACATTCATAATACGACTTTTTTCATGTTTACAATAATCATTTTTATCTTCAATTTTATGAAAGATAAAAGACATTTATAATCCTATGATTAACTTTGACAAAAAAGTCTTATGATTAACTAATGTAAACTTAAAACTTCAACCGTAAATCATAAACTATCAATTCTAAACCTTAAAGCCTAAAACATCAACTATAAACCTTAAACCTTCAACCATAAACCCTAAACTCTCAACTCTAAATCATAAATCCTTTTTTTTGAAATTCGAACCCTAAACCCTAAATCATAAAATCCTAAATCTTTAGGGTTTTAGAGTTGATAGGTGGGATATGGTTTAGGATTTAGGTTTAGGGTTTAGATTTAAGGGTTTAGAGCTTAGAGTTGAAGGTTAGGGTTTAAAGTTGATGTTTTAAGGTTTAGGGTTCAAATTTCGAAAAATATAGGATTTAAGATTTAGGGTTTATGATTTAGGGTTTATGGTTTAGAGTTTAGGGTTTACGGTTGAAGGTTTTGGGTTTTGGGTTCTGGGTTTAGAGTTGATGGTTTAGGGCTTAAGGTTTAGAATTGAATATTTATGGTTTAGAGTTGATGTTTTAGCGTTTAGTATTTAGGGTTTAGGGTTCGAATTTCGAAAAATATAGGATTTAGGATTTATAGTGATGGTTTAGAGTTAATTTATTTATTTAAATATTTATTTTTTAGAATAAGGTTATAAAAGTATTTTATTTTTTAGTGATGAAAGTATTTTTTGAAATCGTTCTTTCATTAGTGATAAATTTGAATAATGATATTAACAAAGTGGTAAAACTGAAAATTCTTTTTTATTTTTTAAGTAAAAAGCAAAAAAAAAAATAGTTATACTTTTTTCACATTGCTTTGTCATTAAAAACCAGCCATCTTCTTCTTTTTTTCTTTTCAAAGATTTCGTTCTTTTAATCAATTTTTGTTCAAATCTTTCAAAATCCTAGAGTTTCAAAAAAAAAAAAAATCTTTCAAAATCTTTGTAGAGTTTTTTCTTTGCTAATTGTTTTTTTTTTTTTGACGATTTGTGACACCAATCTTTGTAGAGTTAAAAGATCCAACTAGCTAAAATAAAGTAATTTTAGATATTTTTTTTTAATCCAGAGTACAGGCCAAGGCCGAGACTAATTTCTAAAGAAAGGTATAGCCTATAAATGGATCATCTCTCCGGGCTTTCAAATGGATCGAAAGCATAATCTATATATTTGTGGCCACAAATCAAAGTAATTTGAGTGGCACGGATTCGAACTCAGATTTCTCTTAGAGATCCACCCGACTACCGGCTCGTGGTTTTAATTTTAAATATTTACTGAATCAAAAACATAGGATTACAAAAATTTCGATACATTAGCTGTGATTAGTAGCAACTCTTCATAGTGGTGGTCCGCTGCACGACTTATCACCGATCAGGCGGTCACCTCACCCAATTTTTCGACATGGTCAATAAGTCGGTGTAAAAAAAGAATTAAACAGTAGTTATGATTGATAACAAACTAAAATACTCGTAAAATTTAAATATTTATTAAAAGTCAAATATATTATAAATATTCAAATTATTTCTCAAATATTAATAGAAAAAGAATTATAAGGATATATATATATAATATATAATATATATATTTAAAATCATCAACCTAATTCAAATAATAAGAAAGAACGAGCTGAAACTTAGATAAGACATGCAAAATGACTACATAAATCGGTATGATAACCAACATTCCCCACTTAACCCTGTGCTCCAAAACCATAAAAGCCAAAATAAACTGCGACATATATAATCATGACTAAAATTGACACACACACGCACACATTTAACGGTTGTATGATTGTAGACATGTTATTTAATATGTATAACTAAAACAATATTTCACACTCAGATTCTAGAATTACAAATGGGTAATTAAGAGGTAACAAAGAAAAATACAAAGAAAAATACACTCACTATCTAATGTTTATGGATTTCCTTGAAGAACAATCCAAGTTTTTCTATATATATATTCATGGCCCAAAACCAAATTTTGGTGAAATGAAGACAAAAAGTCATGTTGACCCAAAAAGGGCTAGCATTTCTAGTTATTTGTTGAGTATAAATTATTCAGAAATTCCAGTATAATTGACACCCTTAATAAAGAAAAGAGGAAACAAACTATAGTTAATGATTATCAAAATAATATTTAAGATAAGTCTAGGAAAAGTTAATAAAAATAGAGAAAAATAATATCTCACGCAGAAAAATCATCAATTTTATTACAAGAAAAGACAAATTAAGAAAAACTGTTGAAAAGGTTGTGAAAGGATTAATTGAAGGTTAAGTGTAAATGTGTAAATCAGCTGTGAAAGGAATAATTGAAGGTTAAGTGTAAATGTGTAAATCAGCTGTACAATTGAAGGGGAGTATAAGAAAGGAAAATAAAAGATGTAAGAAGAGTTATCAAGTAGAGTCGTGGTTATCAACGATATAAGCATAAAGAAGGTGATTCCAGACATCAGGAACTCCAGGCAAACACCAATGTATACAATCTGAGTAACTACTTGGATCCAAGACTTGATCTTCCTTCAACTCCTCCCATTGTTTTCTGTATATCGAAGGGTGACCGTCTTTTCTATACTCTGATAGTTGTGTAATGTTTATCATATGCATGTTCAGTCCTCGCCTTTGTAGCCCGTCAAGTACATTTTCTACGACCCTCATCATCTTTGGATCCGACCCTCTTCCATTATATCCCTCTTTATCAATTAAACTTGATTCTCCGTGGCAGTTTTGATTAGTTTTGCCTCCCCATTCTTCAGCCCTACATACATGTTTTTCATAAGAACATGTTCACCACACAGTACCAATATAAAAAATCTCAATTTGTCAAAAGAAAATTAAAATATCAAGATACAGATCTATGTGACAATGAAATTAGGATCAAAAAGGTATGATGATGGATATATTGCAAAGAGTACCTTTCATGGGTGGGAGACATGGACATGAAGAAAAGTTTGGTACGATTAGAGTTAACATGAACTTCCAACCACTGAGATAATGTTTGCAAAGCCATCTCGTAGACTCTCACCATCTCCACTTCTTTGTATATTCCATCTAACTTCTCAAACGACCCCCACCTATTATTTATTTCTAGTATCTTATCCATCTAATGAGAGATATATAGAGAATCATTGGGTTTAACTATATATTAGTAAAGAAACTTACAATGTCTTGATATGAGGCATTCTCCACCATAGGTAAGAGTTTAAGACAATGATATCAGATTGCGTCCAATGCCTTGCATGTTTCTCTATCGATTGGATCCGAACTATCCGTTCGGGTAACCTGTGGTTTGTTGGATCGTCCGAGTTGGATTCCACCAGCAAGGGAGCCCAATAAAAATCTATTGTAGCATTATATTCCTGATTATATATTCACAAAGAAGGTCATGGATTATTTGGTGATCAATCTATAAACTTTACGTTAAAAGTATATCTGACAAAATTTAAAAAGTATAGGAAATTATGTGCAATTGCACTTATTTGCATGTGGATATTTTTGGAGTACTTACTAGAGATTTGAAGGTGATGAGGTTAGAGCCATTGTTGTGCATATGCATCAACTTTGGGTTAGTAATTACAGAACTAGCCATACACACCATGGAAACCCATTGGCCTCTGTTCAAGGAATCACCAACGTACACCATCCTCTTATTTCTTAGACTCTCCAGCAACTTTGTCCCATTAAACCTTTTTACGTACATTAAAAACATCGGTATTTTTGTCAAACGTACATGAAAGATTAAATGATGATAACAATGGTATCAATTTGGTAACAATACTTAATTATCTTAGCTTATAATCCTTACTAGAGCTCGATCTGCGCCTTAACGCGGAGTGTCTGCTTTCAAAGTTTATATAAATATTTATTTTTCATGATTAGTGATATATATTTTTATATTTACTATATAACTAATTGCAAAACGGATCAGCCGGTTAGTCCGATCAAATAATGACTCACTTTTTAATCCGTTATGCATTATGTCAATAACATGATTAAAGATAAACCAACAAAATTGATCAAAATTAGTCAAATTTGCTAAACCGGTGATCTGATTCCATATTAAAATTCAGTTTTTTCAGATCTAAGTTCAAAAAAAAAATTACAAATTTAAAAATAATTTCATAAAAATTCACATTATTGTTAATACTTATTTAAACACATTAATTTTTAAATATATTATTTTATAATTCTAAAAATGATATAAAGTTTTATAAAAAACTAATTATATTTAAAACTATATTGAAATATTAAAACTCAGTTGTAACGGTTTGGTCATTGATCCAATTATTATACCAAGTCAATATCCGGTTCAGTTTTCACAAGATTGAATGAAAAAAAAATTGAAAAGGATTCTAAAGTTCTGTTTTGAAACCGTGAACTATATATTTGCCATTTGCGGCTTGCCACAATTCAGATATTTTCATATCTATGCATGTTGTATATACCCTTCACAATAATGTTTAAGATGTTTGTTAGGTATTAAGCTTGTTTGTTTTATGTATATAGAGGTGAACGAATATTTACAAATCAACTAATCTTTATTTATAAAAACAAAACAATTAAAATGACACATTTGCAATAAAAATCTGGTGCAAAAGGTTGAGAGTATGCTGGTTCAAAGAAAAGTGCATGTATGTATTGTTAGTAAATTAGGAATGTTTTATAGTTGTTTTAAATGAGAAAAATACTAATTAATACTAAATTCTAGGTATTGATATATTTTCACTGGTACAAATTGTAAATAATTAGATGAGTCAATGATTAGGTTAAAATGATACTTCAACTTTAATAAGATAAATATTTTCGTTCATTTAAATTCATTATAACAAATAATAATGGACGTAATGGATGAATTGGCAAACCAAAAAGATAGAAAACAATAAGAAGCTAAGATTACTTTCAATGAAAGGTTCTAGTTTTGAGATTCTAAAATAACATATACGTGTATGTAATTGTAAGATTCTAAATTTTCTGAGAAACCATCCTAAAATATATTATTTTAGATATTTTGGATTAAATTTTCACTTTCTTATCTCTACAAATCAACTATCTTCTTTTGTTTTTGTGTTCAAAAAAAATATTAAGTTTTCCGCAAAATTTAGAACTCTATAACTACTTACATATATATATATATATATATATATATATATATATATAGTTTTAGAATACCAAAACTATAATCTTTCATCGGGGGTGTTCTTATAAGAACCCAAAAAGTGGAACCATTTGTAATTCAGTTTCTTTTTTGCTTTGCTGAGGACTAGAAATGGTATTAGACAAGGCGATCAAGAAAACCATTGGAACGGGAGCAGATACAAAAGTATGGGAGGATGTCTGGATCCAGACAGAACCTGCGAGACCAGCGAAACCAAGGAGTGCGAATTTTGATCCTGACCTAAGAGTACATCATCTGATTGATTTTGAACGTAAAGAGTGGAACGTGGAGCTCGTTAATGCCCTCATAGCAGCGGAAGATGTTCCCCGCATCCTGGCTATGCGAATCAGTCGTACAGGACGGAGAGATAGCTACGTCTGGAAACATTCCAAGTCAGGTAGCTATACGGTGAGAACGGGATATAAGGTAGCAGTAGATAACAGAAGAAACTCTCACCCGCAGGTAGTGACAGAGCCGAGTACAAATGGATTGAAGAAGGAAATCTGGAAACTCAAAACGTCTAGGAAAATAAAACACTTCATATGGCAAGCGATCTCAGGGTATGTAGCATCAGCAAGTAAGTTAAAAGAGCGCCATTGCGGTACAGATAGTGTCTGTCAGAGATGCGGTGCGGAGCAAGAAACGATAAACCATATTCTTTTCGAGTGCCCACCGGCAGTTCAATGCTGGGCCCTCTCGGATATTCCAACCTCTCCGGGGTTCTTCCCGTGTTCCTCCATCTTCGTCAATATAGAGATGCTCCTGAAATATTCCAAAGAGCGTAATGAGCTTGGTTTGTGTGCATCGGTGTTTCCATGGATCATGTGGTATCAATGGAAAGCTCGAAATAACAAATGTTTTAATAACCAAGACACTACACCTCTGGAGACCCTGCAGATAGCTTGTCAGGAGGCGGAGGCTTGGAAGCTGGCTCAAATCGTGGAAACAACCTGCACAGCGGAAGAAGAAGACAACCAGATAAGAGCTCCGGCTCCCGTCGAAACCGTGATGATGAACACATGGAGATGCCAAGTTGATGCTTCTTGGATGGAGAAAAGCGATGGAACAGGAATGGGATTTGTTTTATACGAACAAGATGCAGAAATGCTAAGGGGACAGAGCAAAGGACTACAAGCAGAGTCACCACTACACGCAGAGGCTGAAGGTCTGTACTGGGCAATGAAGGAGCTACGAAACAGAGGTCTATCGCGGGTGAATTTTGAATCTGATTGCCAACAACTTGTGCACATCATACAACAGAGGAAGCATTGGCCAGCACTAGGCCCTGAACTGGACGACATTGAAGCTCTGCAATCTTCTTATCACAGCTTTTCTATAAAGTTTATACCTCATTCTGCAAATGTCCGTGCGGATGGTCTTGCAAAAGACGCCCGTTCACGAGTGCAGCGATTTAGTTTCTTTGAGGTCATCGACCCATCAAGGTTAGCCGTAGAGGCTAGCTTGTATGCAACCTCTTAAGTTTGAATGATTCTTTAAGTGACAAAAAAAAAAAAAAAAAAAAAGTAGGGAAAGTATTTAGAGTTTCCAAAAAATAGCAGGGAAAATATTATTTCTCTTTCTTATCTCTAAGCTAATTCTCATCAACTAACTGATGTAGAGTTATGGTACAAATGGTTATTTGTTACATACATGATACATCCAAGTATCTCAATTAAATAGTTAAATGAAGTCATTCCAACAGTTTATTTAGAAACTGAGATGCATAAATAGGGGAAAAGAGGATGTTAATTGAAGGGAAAATTCCTTAAAAATACACAGACTGAATTTCTTTTGCTGAAAAAATACACAAATTTTTTTGGCTTCCCAAAAAATACACAAACTAATTTTGATTGTCCATAAAATACACGAACTTTTGAATTTTGAAGGTTTCACACCTTGGTTTTAACGGTGTAAACAGTGACTAACAGAATAGTAAGACGCCGTTAACTCTTATTAAAAAGTTCATGTATTTTATGGACAACTAAAATTAGTTCGTGTATTTTTCGGAAAGCCTAAAAAATTCGTGTATTTTTTCAGCAAAGTTAATTTAGTATGTGTATTTTTAAGGAATTTTCAAATGGAGTTTGGATATTTCATATACTATTCAGAGGCTAAATATCTGGACCCAATACATATCCAAAATTTTATATTTGTAAACTTTCGGTTTGGTTTTGGACCAAATATTTTTGATCTGAAAGATCCATATCCGGAAAAAACGGTCCAAACCCGATCCAAAGACCTGAAAAAAACACATTCTCTATCACATGATACAGATCCGAAATTTTATATTTGTAAAATGTCTAGACATTTTAGCCGGATTCAAAAACTTGAATGGAAACTGATCCGAAAATATTCGGTCTAATACCAAATCGAAATTTTACAAATATAAAATTTTGGATATGTATTGGGTCCAGATATTTAGCCTCTGAATAGTATATGAAATATCCAAACTCCATTTGAAAATTCCTTAAAAATACACATACTAAATTAACTTTGTTGAAAAAATACACGAACTTTTTAGGCTTCCCAAAAAATACACGAACTAATTTTGGTTGTCCATAAAATACATGAACTTTTTAATCAGAGTTAACAGCGTCTAACAGCGTCTTACTATTCTGTTAGTCACTGTTTACACCGTTAAGATCGAGGTGTGAAACCTTCAAAATTCAAAAGTTCGTGTATTTTATGGACAATCAAAATTAGTTTGTGTATTTTTTGGGAAGCCAAAAAAGTTTGTGTATTTTTCAGCAAAATAAATTCAGTCTTTGTATTTTTAAGGAATTTTCCCTTAATTGAATTATGTTAGCTCTTTTACCTAAATTAATAGACAAAATAAAAACTTTTTCTTGTGTTATCAACGGAAAAGTGTATTACCAGCGGAGATAATGCAAGATGTTTATATTAATTGCCACAAATAATGCAACATGTTCATTTTTATTTTTTTTGATAAAATGCAACATGTTTATATTTCTTGTCACAATACAAATATGTAAAATGTGAAGTTAAAACAATAAAAAAAAAGAAATATAAACCTGGGAGGATTGCACGTGTCAGGTTGCCACCTCCAGAATTTGTAACTCGAATCTTTTCTCCCAAACTTTTCACAAGCCAGCTGATCAGACATGAACTTGCACTCTTCTTCTTTATAAATAGGGTTTGACTCATTATCAAATACCCATTTCCCTTCGAACAAATTACAGTCTCTGCCGTCTTCCACGTTGGGAGCACCGTCGCTTTGAGGAGGTTCCTTGGGTAAAACGGTTCGAGACAAAAACACGGCAGTGAATATTAATCCGGCTACAAGCACGACGGAGAGAGTGTGAAAGCTCGCTCTGATTCCCGGCATCAACAGTTGTTGCTTTGCCATTGGTTGTGTGCTGTTAATGTTATAGTTATCATGTTTTGTTTTCGGTTATATTGATGTGTCCATCTCTAACTTGCCTTTGAACTTCAGCCTTGTTGAAGTGTTTTTGTAGTTTGGTGGCCAATCAAATTTCAGTAGCTGTAAGTTATGGCTATATATATCTGGATGATTTTCTTGGTATAATTCTAAAATTTATGTTGGTTTCTCAAGCAATGCTCACTTGCAAGAAAATCAATGTTTATTTTGGCATTGGTTTTTCTATTACCACCCGCAAATGCAGTTTTTGCGGTTGATAACAATTGTTAGAATTTTGTAATAATCACATAAATTCTATAAACCGTTTCAAATCGATCTAAACATTTTTAATTCAAAAACTGGTTCCAAATAACGTTTGCGGTTGCGAGAGGATAATTTTTCGTAAAGAAAAACAATATAAAAATAAAAATATTCAAGAAAAGTTTTAAACTGAAATAATAGAAATAATAAAATGTATATATTATATTTTAATTTATATTATAAAACTTAAAACAGAAATCTTTTCTATAATTTTGAAAAAATTACAGTATAGTTATATATATATATATAATTTACATTTATTACAATATTATATTTTTAATAATTTTATAATTATATAAAATGTAAATATTATTAATTTACTATTTAACAGCTGCTCCATTTATTAGTTAACCAGTAATGAATATTATGCAAACACATCAATTTCTAACTGATTTATCAATCATACAAATCTCTTCAAAATGCTTAAAACTGCAATCATCTATTTTCGTAAATGTTCACATCCACATACGTCCGCAACTGCACCGTAGTCGATGCGATTACACCAGTCAGATCTTAAAGTGGGAAAAAATATTTCCCAACTCTCCAAGACAAATTTGAAGGCTTAATTAAAGTGAGCTTGAGATATAAATTCGCATACTTATTGTGCTTTAGTCTGTGAATCACTCACAAAGTAGGATTCTAATGTTATGGAGTATAATGGAATGGGGTTTACTGACTAGCGCAATGCGTTAGTGATTCTAGTATATATCCTAGCCTATAAGGATAAGATTATAATATTAACATTTTATCAAAAAAAAGAATAAGATTATAATTTTAGACTAGCTAAATTATTGTTTATATATAATCATTTATCTAGGACTTGCAAGCGAATAAACGGTCCTTACAAGAAAAATGGAGAGAACTTTTGTTGTAGCCGTCTGTTTCGTGTCACGACTCGAGTGTTCTTTTTGACTTCCCTTACGGTCGCACGGTGCACCTGTCCTTAGTCCAACCAGCGTTAAGTCCTGAAAACTTTCACATTATATAATGATTAGTAGGTGCACAAAAAAAGAAGGTGCACAAAAAAATACAATGATTATCAACGAGTTCCATAAATAGTTTTTGGATATAATTGGTGGGGCAAACAAGAATAAGCTGATAGTTTTTTATTATTTTAAAGAGACGGTACGTCATTTCTGTTCTGGTTTGCGTCTGCTTTAATTTAAACTTTTTTTAGTAAAGATGTTAAAATATTATTACCATTTTCGATTTTTGACAGACGAAACACAAATAACAAATAGCAGAAAATACAACAACAACTAAGCAACAACAAAGGAACAAACCGAAAACGACACAAACTCAAGCGAGAAAGCAGGTTAACAACGAGACAATGCCAGAGACCTATCAACCGCAAGTACTAGATGGAGAATCCGATGGTTGTCGCGAGCTACCGAGAGAAAGGCGTACTCAAACCCTGATTACAACGGTTCCTACAGCTTCCATCAAAAATCCAGAGTTTACCCGAGCGAAGAATCCGAACCCAAGCCCAAAGCAAGAGTATTTCTAACTATTTCTACCACATGTCTTAGTTTAAACTTTTTTACGTGACTGATAAATAGATTAACGAGACTACCCCTTGGCTTTCTTCATAAGAGTATTTCTAACTATTTCTATTTTTGTTTTTATAATAACATTTAATATGAAATTTACTATCATCTTTCTATATTTTTCTCTATATATAGGAACAAATAGTATTCCTTTAATTTTACTATGTATTTAAGAGAATACTACTTTTAAAAAAAACATTGGAGTATACTCTATTTCTATTATACAAATGTTCTATTTAAGAAAATAACAGAACAAAATATTGAAAATAGTTTAATAGATAACGGAGAAAAGAAAAAAAAAGATAACAGAGAAAAGTGTTCCAAAAGGGGCATTATGGTATTTCTATGCGACAGTTTGGTCTAACTCTTTGCTTTTGGTCAAATCTTATACAATGGAATTGTAAAGGTGAGTTTCAGTGGTTGACGTTACCACATTCATAATACTCGTTGTCTTCAAGTTACCTCAAGATTCCATTGCTGTATATGCATATATATATATGTTGACAAAAAGATATATGCATATATGATTTTCTTTTTTGTAAAATCAATAATCCATGATAAACTTCTAACCTACGCTCCCAGAATATTTCAGCAAAAACTGTTAACTCAAACATGAGCTACTCATCAAAATATACGAAAACATCTCAAACAAATACTACTAATTATCCTTTATATAAAATAAAAATAACTATTTTATGTGAATAAAATATGCGGATGTAAATTTTTTCCTTCCCATGGATGCTTTAAAATATTTTTTTCAAAAAACAAAAAAAACACCTAGAAATATATTATGGAAAATGATCTTCTTAATATATATATATAGGATTTGATTAGTAAAGCTTGTAGCTTTAAAATTTTTTTGCTTCAGAATATAGGTCATACATAATTTTGATGTAGCTGTAGAAAATATTGTTGTAGATTTATATCAATAATTTTCAGATCACTAAATATAAAACTCTAGAAAAATTGATTACCAAGTCCGATATATTTTTTATTTAAATGTTTAGACTGCAATTTTTTTCCTTAAATTATGATGGTAAATTTAAATGGTTGTAGAAAGAAAAATGTAGAAAGCACTCAGAACACTTACAGATCACTCTATATAATGATTGACAAATAAAAGATCTCAACTTATGCTTATATAGTTATATATTACACAAAATTACTTCAAAATTAGATGAAAAGATGACTCATTTAGAAATTAAGAGATCTTCAATTCATCTATATATATATAGTGTCATTCAGGACATTTATAGCCCTTTTCTATTTTATATCATATATTATATATTTTGAAGTATAGTTTTATATTTTTATATTTTAAAATATAATTTTAAATAATCTCTATTATAAAGTTTAATTTGTTCTAATGTATACATCTCTAATAGTTTTTTTTTTTTGGGAAACATATAGATGAATACTAATTCTAAATCTAAATACAAAACTCAAATAAATATTTATATTTTCGTCTATAATTAGAATAAATATATTATAGAGGCAAAAATTATAGTAAAATTCACTTTTATTATAGTTTTTTCTCTAATAAAAAATTGATATATGTTAGATATAGTATTACAAGTAAATCTACTCCAACACATTTATAGCTATTCGTGTAACATTGATATTATTAGTTTTTCTCTATAAATAGAGGAAGAAATAGCATTCTATTTTTACTATAATTATAGAAAAAATATTTTAAAAGAACACATCTAATCTATTAAAACTGAAGTACAAGTTGGAAATAATCCTAAGTTTTCCTTAATAATTACCATCTAATGCCATTCCATAAACCAACCCTAATAACTTAAAATTAACCAACTAAATGTCTGTTTAAAATTAAACCAAACATCACAACTAAATGTAACCAAATCATAATAGTGTATTGCCTAATTGAAGAAGAATATGCTGATCTAATATATATTTTGTAAAACCATTTTTAGTAACGTTGTACATTATTTACATTAGGTAACTATGTATAATTTAATATTTATAACTTAATTAGGTAACTATGCATTGTTAATTTTTTTTTATAAATATATATTTCTTAATTTATAATCTATTGATACTATAGGTGACAAAATATCTATATTAAACAAGACACTATAATAGTATAAGTGACCATTAATTTTTTTAATATTTTTTATATAAATCATAAAAACAAAGATTAGCGCATGCTCGAGGGTCAAACTCTATATATTTAAAACATTGATTAAAAAACAATTCTAAAAATCTCACCAGAACAACGACGAGAACCAACAAAGAAATATGATAAAAAAAGAAATTTTTACGAGAATGTTAAAAATCGTACAAGGCATATAATACTATTTTTTCTTGAGGATTAGTCTGGACCTCTCTATAGGCCTGGGATATCCCCACGTTAATCAAAAAAAATATATAATTCTATTTTTCCAGACGAAAATTATATGGGCTTTGAATATTTTTTTGGCATGGGCTTCATTTATTTTTAATGGTCTTCGAATAAAATTGTCAAAATCTTAATAATATAAGTGCATATATTTTTGGTTAACTTTTTCATTATTTTTTCATGTTCCTAGCTATATAATGTATTTAAAAAAACTCTATAAAACCATAATTAAATATATACTTTTAACCACAATATTTATATTATAATTTAATAAAACATATACAATTATACCTAATAGTCTAATATTTTACACTTTCATATTCTTTTACCAAGTAAAATGAATAAAAATACAATAAAATAAGAATACAACTTTATAGTTTATAAATAAATGTTAAACAAACTAAACAAGATACACCAATGTCAAAACTCAATAATTGATGAATCAGTAACACAAATGTTTTTAATTCAAATGAAAAACAAATACTTACTAAGAATAAACACCGCGCGGGTACGCGGATCAAAAACTAGTTTAGAGTAAAACTCATTGCTATCATAAAGCTAATGTACTTTATTTTATAATAAATATAAAACAGCTGAAATATTTAAAGTATTTAAGAGCACCTTCATTTAAGGTTTATACACGGATTCTAAGAAAAAAAAGTATTATAATAAGCCAAAGAAGTGAACCCCGCCCCTGCAGTCTCACCGGGAAGAGACGATATCATGGGAGTTTCGTGGGCCCCATGACACGTGGTAGCCCACAATTGGTTCGGTTAATGTTTTTTCTTTTAAATCAAACAAAAAAAATTTAATTATTTGCATTGGGAATCAAACCCTCATTAGTTTCACTAATGGAGATGCTCTGATATTCTTAGAAAACCGTTACCAGTGAAAGTGGTGAAAAAAATATTAATATTCTAATCATACAATTATATATTTATTTTTTAAAATTTTTGAAAAATTACTAAAGTGACATCTGTTGCTTTAACTTCTTAAAAGGTCCTAGAAAACTCATTCTTTTAGAACTTAATTTTACAAATACTCTTTCTTATTTTTCTGATTTTATCTTTTCTTTTAAGCTTTAGAACTCCTTAATACTACTGGTTGGAGCTGCTGAGATCACTCGGAACCCCTACGAAACACATCGTGACTCTCGTGATGTAATAGGACAGGCAACTTGCTCTCTTCTCTAGTCTAGATTGTTATATTTATAATTATAAATTTAATATTGTATTATTCAATTGTGAAGAAGCATAAAGAAAGGAGGTGAAATAACAACTTGCATTCTTATTAAGTGGAAAAGAAGAACAGCTTGGCATGTGTGGTTGTGGTTATCTCATTCAACTCATTGTCCTACTTGAAATTTTTTATATTTCATCACCATGTTCAAAAGATATTTTATTTCATCAACATGTTTATCGTTAATATAAAAATAGTGTGCATGAATTTATTATATCCATTTTGATTTTTACTCTTGAACTTCAAGCCTAAACGGACGCAACCAATTTCTCATATGTTTATTTTGATTTTTACTCTTGAACTTTAAGCCTAAACGGACGAAACCAATTTGTCATATCATTAGTTTTTTTTACCTGTGGCCTGTGGGTGGTGAAAGCCGGATAGGGTCATCAGAATCGGTTCTTTATGGATATAAATAAAAAAATAATATAAGTACTATGATGCATGAGAGATTAATTTACTAATGTATTCGCCTTTTTCACACAATAAGCCGGAAAAACAGATCACACGACAGGCTTAAAAACTACAAAAAGGACGACGAATCACAAACGAAACTATATAGACAACAAAACACTCATTACATGGACGTCTTCTTCTTCCCATTCCACCGCAGAACTCTCGGCTATTTTAGCAAGAGACTGAAGATTGCACCGAACAATAACATCAACAAAGTCGCAATGTCTCTTCCTTCGTGTTCCCCGGAGGCACATCAACGACGTAAGACTCAACAACGACGGTCCCCGAGATCGGAGACGAGTGAAGAGTCGTGACGGACCGGTAGTTCGATAACCGGTGGTCCCCACCAACTACGCTGAAACTAATGACATGACGTTCGTCGTCGAGGATGTCTAAACGCTCGGTGGAGCTAGCATGCGGGAAGGCCGGAAACAACGTGGACTTGACGGAGGCTGCCAACGTTTCCACCGTCTCCACCTATGACGTCACAGCTTTTGAGGAAGTGTTTGTAAGCCTGCGGGTTGTCGAAGCGGCGTACGACGGACCATACGGTGGAGATAGGGGCGGAGATCTCTTGGATTACGGCGGAGCAGCACTGGTTAGGGACCAACCTCGTGGGTATGGAAACGAGCTGCTGTTGAGTCGCGTGAGAGAGAAGGGAAACGTTTTTGGAATGAAGCGATCATCGCGGGAACCTGGAGGGAGTCTCCGTTGGATACAGCGGGGGAAGGACGGTGAACGGCGAGCATGTTGATCTACGTTCTTGATGTTTGATATAGTTTCTTTAGAAGCAAAGATGTTGAAGGGAGGAGAAGATGTGTAGTATATAAAAGAGGAGCAAAGATTAACCTCACAGCGACTTGAGAAAAAGTTGGGTTGTGTCTTTTGATTTGAGAGAGACAGTTTTTAATGCAGAGTTCATGTGAGTGGTGATAACGAAAAACAAAAGGCAAGTTGATCCTTTGTTAATTTACATATTTGCGCCTGTTTAGTTTTGTTGGCTTCTTGAATTCAAGTGATACTTATTTATTCTTTTCTTCTTATCGGCAAGTGATAGTATTTATCTATATCATGACTTAACTCTCGCATCAAATCTGGATCTTGGATTATTGGGCTCATAGTAATTATATAAATCAGATGTGAAATTTTATAAAAACATGTAAAATTATCGTCTATAATATTATTTATTTCATATTTCTTAATTTACAATAACATAATTAATCACCTTAAAAAAATAGTTTAGAATTTAAGTTTGTTAAGTATCATGTATCAACATATATTTTTCAAATAGAAAAGAACGTTCTATTTTTTTTTTTTTCGAAATTTACAAGAATAATCAGTGTTGAATTTTAAAATAAATATACATTTTAATTATAATTTTTAGTTACTTTATGATTCATATTAAGTATCGTTGTAGTAAAAAGATTCGTTAAAAATAATTGCTGTTTTAAGATTTTAAGGCAATTTATGTCATTAATTTATCTCTTTTACCCTAAATTAATTAAGAAAGTAGATGTAGTATGAGTGTATGACATAAATCAGAGAGTGGATAACTACACCTCAAACCCCATATCTATATCTATATGTATACAGTATATCTGAATATATTAAAATTCAAGAGTATTCATAACCGTACTGATTGAACAAGTAGATAGAACAAGTTTTTCTGAGGAAAAAAATACTGTGTTGCTTTCGTTATGATATACTGGTATGCAATTACAAAGTGAATGTCTCGTCCATCTTACATCACGAGAATGATATGCACTTTTAGACAAATTTTACATCACATCACGCACAAAAATTTCGAGAGAGTCCGTCAGAGTGTTTGCTAATTGAAGATGATTGAGATGTGGCTAGACCAACTATTTGAAGGTCGTTTGCTCTCGCCGGTTACAAAAGCATAAGGTTCTCTACTTTCAATGGTTGGGCTTATTCTAATGGGAGGTCTTAATTTCGTTGTATCTTGACTTGCTTGGAGATGTGCGGAAGTGTTTCTTCCTGTGAACACTTATGCTATGGTTTTGTTCTGTTTCTCTGTGAGTTATGTTGTGATGATGTTCCTTTTTACTTTCCTCTGTGTGTAATAGGGCTTAGTTTTCGGAGAAGTCTGTTTTCTCCGGCTCAGTTTCCAGTATTCTTTCTGGCTTTGTATCCATCTTTGTTTCAATCAATGTGTTTCAAAGTGAAAAAAAAAAGACCAACTATTTGGTAATCATATCATGTTTCATATGGTTAGTCAGGGGTGGGACCCAGAAAACAATTTAACTTATGGCGCAATTTGTATATTTATATGTATGTTTAGTAAAATATTAAATATAATTTATTTCGTTATTTTTTTAAATATACACTAGTCACTAAAAGTTTACATTTTATAATTTCTGAAAATAGATCATATAAAAAGAGCTAATTCATTTTTTAGTTTTAAATGTTCCACATTTCAGTAATATTATAAAATTATATATAGAACATAATATATTTGTTACAACAAAAATTATTTATTCATTTTAGTTTTTTAATAATTTAATCAAAGTATTGATAAAAATAAAATTTACAATGAAACTAAATAAATTATATTTTTATTTAAACCACAAATTATGTATTATAAACATAGAACAATAAACATTATATCTTATATTTTTATATTACAAAACATTAAACCATCAAACTATGACCAATTTTTATAAAATAAAATATCAATGTATATAAAAAAATTACACTGTTTTTAATAAGTATAAAGTATTTTTCTCAAAAAATTATACACTTTTTTGAAACACAATAAAAAAAATTATACTAATAAAAACTAAACAACAATAAAACTGGACAACATATAAACACTATATTCTTTATTTTTCTTTTCTGTCCACATCTATTTTCTAAACCAATAAGAAAACGTGGATTGATAATTTTACCATTAGATTAAATATTATGAAGGATCCAGACTAAACCTTTTGGGTTTCTTTATCTCCTCTCTATCGATCTCCATTCCATTTTCCATTCTCTATTCTCTTACTAAGTTACTAGTGAAGCACATTGAACCAAAAGCAACGACGAGCTCATTAGTGACCGGAGTGTCCTCTACGGTCATCAGTTCTGAGGAAGACGACGACGAGCTCATTGGTGGCGACGACCGGATCCGAGTAAGACGACGACATGCTCACCTCTTCTCATATCCAGAAGCTCACCACCTCGCCTCTACTCGACTTCACTCGCCTCGACTTGAATCACCTTAACTCGACTCGCCATATCTCGATTCACGATAGCTAACTCGCCTTAGCTCGACTTGTCTCTGCTCCTCTACTCCTCTCAAGATCAGAAGCTCACGTCCACGTCCACTTCCGCCGACGATAAGATGATGTGCGGCTGAGGATTTTTTTTTTTTTGCTTTAGGGTTTCTTGGATTTGGTAAACCGGTTTTGTAAACCAATGATGTAAACCGATTGTTATACCAATCTTGTAAACCTCTTTGGTAAACCAATGCATCGTCATTTACTTTCAAATAAATGTGATAGTTTGGCTACATTTTTCTCGACAATCAAACTATTATTTCCGACGTCTTACTCTCGGATACAGCTCTGTTATTTCCGGCAATGATACCGACCACTTTTCGTTAAACTATATTCATGGGTGCAGCGTCGGTATTTACCGATCCATTTCCGAGAAACTAAACCGATTACTTACCGACCACATGACTGAAAATTTTGTAACCTCAGAAAACCATCGGAAATTACCTAGAACCGTACTTGACCGACAAATTTTTCACCTCAGAAAAGCATCGGCAATTACCGAGAACCAGTTCCTACGAAATTCCCGACAAGTAATCTTCTCGGTTATGTCCGACAATTGACCGATTCTCAGAAACACATCGGACTTAACCAATTCGGACGAGATACCCATAAATGTTACCGTCGGTATTTGGAACTCTTTCTTGTAGTGTTAATCTTTTAGTAGAAATAAGATTATTGAGTTACTATAGAAAGAAGAAGATTGATTATTTATACTATTATATTACAGTTGGTCTTGACTCTTGAATTTTGATTATAACTGTTCTTGTAGTAATCCGGTCTCACATAATCATCAACTAAAGTACCCTAAACTGAACAACACACAATCATCCCTCAATGAAGCCTCGTTTTAGACCTAGACTACCAAGTGTGCTTTTTTCTTCTTCTTTTTTTAATTGAGTGGCACTATTGTAATTTTTCTCATCTTCCCCAGAAACCTGTTAACGTTTTCTGCAATTATTTCAATGGCTGCCATACTTACAAAACTCATCAATTTTGCGTTTTCCTTGCTGTTAATGTTTTAAACTTGTAGATCCATTACGAAATATCCGATTTCAACCTTTTAAACAAGATAAAGATAGTCTGATTCATTTGACTTAATCTTCAATTCTCGATTTTCTGGGACGGTGTGACATAACAACGATGGGATTTTGTTGAACATAAATTTATGCTCTTGAGAGCCATGGTGTAACATGTAAGTCAAGTTCTCTCTCATCAATTTTATTTACTCCTATTTTATAGATTTAATTACTGAACAATCTATAATCTATAACTAGATCATGACCCGCTCGACCGAGCGGAAGTCATTTTTTTTATCTTTGTTTTTACTAAATGTTATACATGATCGCCAATGTGTATTAATATAAAATTTTGATAAATAACAATGTGTACTAATGTATTTAAATAAGCAATGTGTTTAATTACTAAATTTGATTTTTAAATTTTATGATAACGTAAAGTAGATTTTTCTGTATTATTTAAAATATATAGTGCTATATATTTTGTATTTTCAACATTTATCATACAAAACTTACATTGGGGTATTATTTATATGAAAATATGTGTAACATAATATATTTATATATTATATAAACATATGCACACCCGCACGGGTTTTATTTTTAAAATGTATTCTATATTGTTTAGTTTTATCTAGTATCGAGTTTGTATAATTCAATTTTGTGTTTAAAGAACAATATCAAAACTGTCTTTCGTATGTAAAAATAACATTTTGCAAGCGCGAGTTGTGTCTTTTTATTGTAACACAAAATTTTATATAAAACTTATGTTTTTTGTACATTACGAAATTTAATTTTTTAAAATAATTATTACGTAATTTCAAAGTGAATTTTATCTCTGAGGTCTAATATATTTTGTGTGTAATGGTTCAAAGCATTTTCGATATATATTATATTTCAGTTTGGTTTGTTTTTAGTATTATTGTATAAGTATAATACTACACAATATTACTATATTCTATACAATATATGAAGGTATGTGTTATTTGTTTTAGAAAGTAGATTAGGCCCAACGTAGTTATAAGAATAGTCATATCTTTTTGTATGTGTCTATGACTTATCTACCTAATGTTATTCGTACTAATAAAATTAATATGGCCAATGAAAATATACTGATCAATTTAAAATGAATTGTATAGGGTAATTATAGAACGATTAATATTTTTTAGTATTCTTAGTATTTATCTTATTTAAATCGACATGTAATAAATGTAAAAATCATATATGGAATATGGACAAAAAGAAGAATTGTATTTAAGGAAATATATCAATGGAAAATTAGACTATGGTACATATTATATATAAAGAATGAAACATTTAATTTAAATATATGAGGTCCACCTTTAAAAATCCACCTACAAGAAGTTGTAATGTTCCTATTTTAATAAGATAGATATAATGAGGGAGTTGTGGCTCTCCCATCGCGCCAGGTCAGCAGGTATGTGGGCCCCACCTTTTTTTTTTTTTTTTTGCGTTTTGTATTTAACTAACGTCGTTTGGTTTTAGTGATTTGGTTTTATTTGTCTTGGTTCTCTGTGTTTGGTTTAGCCCCTGCGATTTTGTTCGGTTATCAACATCATAAAGGATGTTTGGTTATCTAATCAAACTCTGCGTTTTTGTCTTTCAGTATTTTTTTTTTTTCGTTTTGCGTCTCTTCTTCAACCTCGCCGTCTCTCTAAACTCGGTCTGCAAACACAAAGTTTTTCTTTCCAATTCTTCACCTCCCTTAACGCTTAACGAGATTCAATGTATCCTACTAAATTCCCCAATTAATATGATTCTCTTCAACCCAATAACAT
Source organism: Raphanus raphanistrum subsp. raphanistrum (assembly GCA_019706035.1). Lineage (NCBI taxonomy): Eukaryota > Viridiplantae > Streptophyta > Magnoliopsida > Brassicales > Brassicaceae > Raphanus > Raphanus raphanistrum. Next base: position 11,475,375 of record CM033982.1, on the reverse strand, counting down.
TCTTGACCTCTCTGTTTCCTTCTTTTTATAGATTGGAGAGTATTGCGAGTGGGATGAATCTCCACAATTACTCTCAATTAATCAGATCCTTCGAAAATATCTTCCTCTGATCCGCCTTCGATGTTCTCCGACTGGGTAGATCTTCACAGTTCATTGTTGCTTGCCTCTTCCGTTTTTGGGGCTCCAAAAACATCAAGAAGCATGGTAATTCATGAGAATCACTTGATAGTAAATAACGTGATTCTGATTGTTTATATGTTTTTTTTGTAGCTGTAGCATCAAGCTTTACTCTGGCTTGAAGCCTCAATCTGCAAGTTTGTTCCTTTTTCTTCTTAATCTTTTCGAAAGTTTCTTTTGAAATGTGTATGCAATCACATGTATTCATTTTGTTGGAAATAAAAGTGTCGCTGTGTCGGCCAGTTAATACTCTAGCGTCACAAGCAACTTCGTCCTCCATCATCTTCCCAACTAAGACTACCAAACAAACGCGGTGGTGAATATAGTTACGTTTAATGTACATATCACTTAAATAACACAAACTCCTACATCTCCATCATAGCATAAGCTTATTTGAAAAGAAATAAAACAACTTTATCGAAAAAAAAGCAAATAAAACAAAGACTAAAATAACCAATTTTTATCATGTTACCTACTTCAGTCGAAACAATAACAGTTTCATACGACCAAAACAACAATGAAAAATGCAGGCCCATAGATAAGTTCAAACATGCAAGCAAATTAATGAGCCTGCCGTTGCTCGCCATTTCAGTTTACCAAGGAATCCAGTATCATCTTTATTCATAGTTTTGGGTGGTCCAAGAAATCCAATTCAAAGAAGGGTTAAAGAAACAATATAAAAAGGTTACAAAATAAAATTTGTCAGACAAGCAAAAAAAATGTTGCAAGCTATTGATTACAGCTTGAAGAAACAACTAAAAAAGATAACTAATTTCCACCAATACAACTAATAAACCCGAAGTTAATATATCCACCAAATAACATAATCAAACACATGCACAGGAGAAAAATTCAGAAATCTCTTTCCAGCTACACAAAATCAGCAATATCACCATCAACTGTTCATTCTCTTTCATTTGGGTTTATAGCCTCAACGAAGATCCAAACCGTCTCATTTTGTTATTTTGGGAAAACAGACACAACACCAACCATAAAAAACATGTAGTATAGTTCATAAAAAACATGTAGTATAGTTCGTCGCCACACCTCAATCCTATTATAATACAATTCTTTGAAAATCAGTCACCACATCAAACATAAAAAATTCACAGACATCACACAGACACATTGAGATAGAGCAACAACAATATCCTCGCGCTTGAGCCCCTAGTAGTTATAGGAAAAGAGAGTTGAATTTTAACCAAAAGTTTAGTTAGAAATTGACTAATGACTAATGAGTAACAACTGACATAGATAAAGTTGGCTAGTTACATCAGTTTTCGTCAGTTTCTTCTAATATAATTGTTTCTTAATACAAGTGTTGCTTACACAACTACCCCCATAATATCTTTTTTTTTTGTATTATACCCCGTAGATTATACCTAATATCTTACCCATATGTTTTACTATCATCCCATTTCGGGAAATATTTGGAACAACTCCCAACTCTCGCACTTGTGTGTTCATATTAATAACACAAGAGACAAAATCTTTCTATTGCTCCCTCACTTCATCTATACTATTATTTCTCTCCCTAAAATACTCCCTGGCGACACAAGTGACAAAATCTTTCTACTGCTCCCTCACTTCATTAATAAATTAATTTTCTCCCTAAAATACTCCCTCGCACTTCTTCAAAGATCTCCCTTAATCTGATCAAGGTAATCGATTTCATTTTTGGTTTGTTTGGATGGTTTCTAAATTTTTTGGCTTTTCATTTTTAGTTTTTGGATTTTGGATTTTAATTTTTGGTTTTTGATTTTGCAGCAGATTTTAGTTTTTGAAAAAAAACACAAATGGTGATTTTGGTTTTTAGCTTTCGATTTCTTGTTTTTAAAATTAATTATTTAAAATTTTTGGTTTTTGATTTTACTGTAGCTTGAAAACATGAATGATTATTTTTATGTTTTTAATTTTAAAATATTTTATTTATTATCTTTTGTTTGAAGTTGAAATAAAAATTTAATAAAAAATCTAAATTGTATTTTAAAAATGTATAGTTCTGAATTGTATTCTCTTTAATTTTTCTATTTTTCTAAAATTTGAGCTGATTTATTTTAGGTTTCTGTTATTTTAAATTATGATTTTTTTAAATAACTTATAACTTAATTTGTTTTATTATCAAACTTAAAATTACTAAAATAATATATCAAAATTTTGAATAAAATAATACCAATAGATTGTTAACAAAACATGCAAACTTTACATCAAAGTAAATCAAAATAACTAATTTTACTTTAATGACAAATTTAAAAGAATGTTCTTAATATTAATTAATATCCAATCAAGATTTTGAGAAAATGGATTCCCTAAAATATAGGGAAACTAGTTTTTCTAATTAACTGCCTATTTTCAAGCAAAAGCTAGAAACCATTGTTTCCTGGTTTTCTCAATTCACGTTGGGTTTTATATTTTTTGTAATTAAAGTATTTATATATTTATGTATTAATATAATAAAACTAATAAGAAAAGATTGAAGTGATAACTACCTTAAAAGAAATAAGGTTAAATAAAACGCATTGGTTTAACATCTATAATAAATATTAATAACATTTTTAAACTTGTCAATAAAGTAAAATTAACTATTTACATTTACTTCATGTTAAGTGTACATGTTTCTTTTAATAACCTACATGTATTATTATTTAAAAATATTATAACACATCTATGTTAACCATTAAAATCTTTACTGTACTAAGACTATTTTAATAATTAAATGAAATTTTATTTAGGTTATAATATTTGAATTACATAAAATATGTATTTTATGATTTCTAAAAAATCTAATTTTTGTTTTTTATAAAATATAATGATTATTGAATTGCATAAAATTATTAATATAATACTTTCTTAATAACATTTTAAATTAAATTAAATGTATTAAAAACATTATATTAAATATTTATATTTAAAACTAAAAAGAGTAATAATTAGAATTATATATTTAAGTCAAAAACCATAAAATAAATAATTACTTAAGGTTTTTAAAATCTAAATGCTAAAATGATATTTGTGATGAAATTTATGCATCTATATAGATTTACAATGATAATTTTATTTTGAATTTAAAACTTTTTATTTTGAAATACTTTTATTAAATAATTTATATGTATGTTGATGAAAATATTTTATAATTTATACTGTAGAGTAGAATACTAAAAATATTTTTATTTTTATTAAAATGAAAAACCAAAAACCAAAATCTAAAACCACCATTCATGATTTTCAAAAAAAAAACTACTGCAAAATCAAAAACCAAAAACTAAAAACCAAAATTTAAAATCCAAAAACTAAAATCTAAAAACCACCATTCATGATTTTTTAGACTTACTCATTGCATTTTTCTTTGTAGATGTCTTCACCGTATGATAACGGTGATAATTTATTCGGAAACAACAAGTTTTTGCTGGTTGTAGTGTATGTATTTGTAACTATAGGCGCAGTTGCAATATTATACTGGGTAGTTAAATTATTCAATACGTATAGTATTCAACTTCCGGTACCCAATGTGGGTACTGGAAATATAGAATTAGTACATCAAGAAATTCAGCTAGTTCCTGTACGGAGCGATAACTTCCCCTTTAAACATGGGGAAAGTGAATGCAGAATTTGTTTGGAAGCATTCGAATCCGACGCTATATTGGCAAATACGCCATGTGGACATGCATTCCACTTACACTGTTTAAGTAAGTGGATTGGAAACACTTGTCCACTGTGTCGTATAAGTTTAGTTTAGTTTTCTGTAAAATGCCAATAAATATTGTATGTAATTTTGAATATTGCATGTATTTTTGTATGATGTATTATTGTTTTTTATGTATTAATAGTTTTACTTCGTTCTAAATAATGTAAATGGAAGTCTTATATATCTATTTATACAAAAGAATGTTTTTTCCCCCTGTTGATGCTACCTCAATTAAGTAGTGTGAGTAGAGACTGACAGCTGTCCAATTCTATAGAAAATCTTCGACTGTCTCCGTTTTATTTTTAATGGGCTCTGTCGAATGAATAATATGTGGGCTTTGAATAACTTGATTTGGACTGAAAACAAACAAAAGCTTGACCCATATTGATCGCTTTCATCTTCTTGACGACTGCGTTTCTCATCGTCAATCAAATCAGGCCATTCAATTCCTCTATTAACCTCATCCGTTAAGCTCTCCCACGACGTTCCCTTTAATTACTCCCTCCCACAGCTTTTCTTGCAAATCCCACATAATATGGATGAAAACTTCCCTAAATTTACGAACTCCACCCTACAACCATGGTGACCTCTCATATCTTGGTTTCTGGTTTAAACGCATCTATTTTATCTTACTCCTCTATTTGGATGGATTTTGTGTTGCGGGTTAATCATATTAATTTCAGAAATATCTTCAGCTGCAATCGGTTTTATTTATTCTTCTTTAGAAAACCGTCGACGTCACCGGAGTCGCGGAGAGAACGTCGGGGCAAGCGCCAGCACTAACCTCCTTAACTCAACCTCAAACGGACCTATTTGGACACCACCACCGCAAGATCACGAAACTCCTCCACACCTTCCCCGCCGTCCTCGAACGGGATCCTCACCTGGAATGAGAAACGCTTGTTCCCGCTTCTGTGTTGTGACTGTCGCTCTCCCGTAGCTCGCCGGATCCACCGCTCCTCATCACGGCCTTAAAGATAAAGCGAGCATCCATCTAGACCTGCACCTCACTGACACGTCACGTTGCTTAATCTAACGAAGTAAAAAAGAAACTGAAGAACCCTCTCTCACAATTCATAATCCAATTCTGATATGAACGGACTAGGAGCATCTCTCATAGGTTTGGAACTTCATCTCAATCAAGGGTTTTAAGTAGTTGACTTTCGTTTTCTGAGTTCTTCGGTTAAGAGAAAATTATTAGTTTGGGGACCTCTTAAAAAAAGTTACAATTTTGAAGGCTATTGCAAATTATTAGACATTAATTGACTAGAAAAAAAAAAACAGATATATTTGAGCATAGGTCCTACTGACAGAGGCTAGAGGGAGCTCAGGTTCGGAAGAAATAAAGGGAGAAGCGTTTGTGATGAAACTGAATGTTCGATGTGCAAGGCATTGTTTTTAGTTAAATTATAATCCCCTATATATTATTTGAGAAGCATTGAGAATGAATCTTGCTTACGTGTCGTTCCCACAATGATTCTCAATAAATATGCTAACGTGTCGTCTCGAGAATGAATTGCATTTAATTCGGCATTTAATTTTCCATTTAATTTGGCATTAATTCGGTATTAAATACCCGAGTATTTAATTCGGTATTTAATTCAGTATTTAAATGGCTTCGAATACTCATTCGGATTTGGTTCAGATTTATTCGGGTTTTGGATTTTCGGGTTCAAAAATTTCAGCTTTACTCGGATATCTCTATATTTCGGTTTGGATCTTTACGGGTTTGGTTCGGGTTCGAATAACCCATTTAAATAATTTTAAAATTTTTAAAATTCATTATATACTTAAAGTATCTCAAAATATAGACAAAATATATATTACATGTACTTTTGGAAAATCTGTAGAAAAATCATTTTAAACATATTTTTGACTATTCTATATATACTTTCAAGTATTTTTGACAGAATATATAATATGTATTTTTAGTATATACCATACAAACCGAATGTGATTTTATAAAAATCATGAGATTTTAATTCTAAATTTGATTATTTTATTAGATGATAGAAGCGTCTTTTTTCTATTCTTTTATTTAAATATATAATATTTTTAATAAATGACTTTTTGACAACATGATTATTTGTATAATATATAATATGATCTCAAACTAAATAATTATGTTTTTAGGCACAAACCGAATAAACCGAAACGACGGTATATAAATCGAACCAAACAAAGTAAATATAGATTTAGCATATTAGTTATATTTTAGTATTTTACTAACCGAAATACCGAAAACCGAAAAACCAAACCGATATGTGGTATGAACACCCGTAATCCAAATAAAAGTGAACTATTGTTTCATTCTTTAAAACATAAAAAAAAAAAAATTCACTCCGCGCCTTGCGCGGATCTTATCCTAGTTAATTAGTATTTGTCTGCACCATAAACATTCTAGGAAACTACTACGAGAATTTAAATGAGTCTCACTTATGTTAATCTGCAAAACACTCAAAAGTATATCCATTTCATAAAAAGAGAAACGTTATAATTCGTACAAGCACCAAACAGAAAAATCTAGCACCGTGTAGAATGATCACTGAGGCCTGAGGTAAGAGCATAACACAAAACAAAAACATTCATCAGACTTCGAAAATCTACTACAACGACCTACTGGTAAAGTGTCTCAGCTACATAACACATAAAAGAAACAAAAAAAAAAGAGACTATAACACCGCTTGACTGATCACTGTGGGTTAAAAACATGACACTAACAGAAACATTCAAGTTTCAAGCAAAGTTACAATCTGTAGGAAATTCGCACCAAAATTAATCTACACTCCAAGTCTCCAAGATACATCCATTTCATAAAGTCAAAGACTTTATAATAATATTAACAGTTATGCAAAAAAAGACTTTATAATATATACAGACACAAAACTAAAGAATAATAGAGATGACAGACATTATAAACACATAATGTAATGTTCCACATTAAACAAATATTATATATGTTCATCAATTAATATATTAGCAATCAGGTTCTAGAATCTCAGAAGATGTTAAGCCACTAAGATAAATGTTAATTTAATTATAAAAATGGAGCAAAAATCTTCACAGAAATAAAGAAAAGTTTAAAAATCAATAGTGTATGAATTTTAACAAGGACAAGAAAAACTAATCCTCCAAATCAATAAACAAAAATAAAAGTCAAGGATGCTATATCAAATTAGAAATAATTTATATCTTTAATTTGTTATATTAACACAAGGTTGTAAAATGTTTTTACTGGAAATTGAAAAATTATCAAAATAATGTTTTTAGATCATAATGTTGGGCTGAAAATATGTTCAAAATTCACTTACACGGTTAACATAAGGATTAATACTTAATATTGTAAGAAAATATAAAAAGTCAAAGATTAAGTTAGAAAGTATATCTATGTTGTTGTAAGTTTCTTAGCTCTAACTTTTAAACCGCTGGTTTAAAGAAAATAATAAAACATCAAGCAAAAAAATAGGACTGTTGGTTTAATGGGAGAGAAGTCCATTAAATTAATTTAAAATTTATCCGAAACAAAAGTTATAAGAAAATAATAAGTGAATAAAAACATTCCTACAGTTCAACAAATCTAACTAAAATTTAGTAATTTCAATTAATTTTGTTCATCAGTTTATATATATTTTTTAGTAACACAAATACTAAAAATCAACTCTGTGAGACAAATTGTTTTTAAAAAATTGTCTAGCAGCTTATATTTTGATACTAACTTATAATATTTGTATGCTAAATATATACATACAAAATATATAATCAGGATTAAATATTAAACAAAAACCTTAGGCATAGCCCGGGCCAACCGTAATGCAGAAATAAAGTATTGTTAGTACTTTCCGTCATTTTAATAATTTTAAAAAATATATTTTACATAGTTAATTAAAATGTGTTTTGGCTTTATACTAAAATTGTTACTTGCAACCAACATTAGTGTTTTCTTTATGTTCAATAGTTGTCTTAAATATCATTATAAACCAAGATTAGTAATTGTAAATTTAGTTAAAGTGTTAAGCTAGTATAGCATAATTTATCATGGAAAATATATCAAAAACCCATAAAGAAACAAAAAAATAAATTTAAATTGGTTTAGTAGTTCATATTTTTAGTCCGTCCTAATATATATACAATATCTATACTATATAAAAATTGAAGATATAAGCTATTGAAAACGTCCACATAGGATGTTAAATGTCGAATCATAATATGCCAAATCAGGTTTTCATTTATATTTTTATAAAGATTAATATTGCCAAGAATATCGTTTATTTCATTAGAAAACAGAAATCAATATCAAATAAGTAAACTAATAAAATAAAAACATTATACATATATTAACTTAATATATAAAACTTTTCGAAATTTATCATAAATAATTTTGAAATATAATAATTAATTTGAATATACAGAATTTCTAAGCAATTATAACTATAAATGTAAAACACAAAATTTTCAATTTTAGGCTATATGCTTTTGAAAATATTCACAAAGAACATATATTTTATATAAGTTGAGCTTATAAATCTTTAGGAGTATACATATATTATTTAAAAGCATTAATAAAATTATGTAAAATTTTTAAAAGTGCCCACATATGATTTAACCACCAATCATATTCTAATTTTCCATTTCTAAAAAAAATTTCACTATCACCAAAAATCATTTATTTCAAAATAAAATATAAGTTGTATCAAATAAAGCAAATTTACAAAATATAAATACTATATTAATTTAACATGATGTGTAGGAGCTTTTCAAAAATATAAATACTTAATATACAACAAAATTTTCGAAAAAGAAAATTTAAAAATGCAATAATTTCACACAATTATTACTATATAAATCTATAACATTGAATTTTCAAAGTTTAGGTTATATTTTACTGAAAATATTCAATAAAAATATATACTATATATAATTTGATGCGATAAATCAATGAGAATGTCCACATATTATTTTAAATCACCAAAATATGTCTAGTTACCATTTTAATTATTATTTTATAAACTTTCAAGATTTTCAAAAATCGTTTCTTTCAAAATAAAAAAGGAAGCAAATATTAAATTTAGTACAAAAGGGGGAAAGCATTAAAGGAATCAGTTTGATATATAAACTAAAAGTTTGGAAGATCAACATAAATTTAATTGACAAAAAAATCTCAAAGAATACGAGAAATTCAAATAATAAAAACAAAGAGAATTTTCAAAAATAACATTTTGAAAGGTACCATTATTCATTTTTACCACTACTAAAGACACATTTTAAAAAATACTTTATTTATTAAAAGATTAAAGACTCTTATATCTTTGTTTTATATGCTTTTCAAAATTATAACCCCAAATTCTAAATCCTAAACCCTCAAATCTAAATCCTGAACCCTAAATTCTCAACTCTAAACCCTAAACTCTATACCCTAAATTCAATACCCTAAACCCTAAACCCTAAAACCTCAACTATAAACCCTAAATCTTCAACTCTAAACGCTAAACTATATATCCTAAACCCTAAAACATCAAATCTAAACCCTAGATCCTAAACTTTCAAATCTAAATTTTTATTAAAAATGGTGGTAAAAATGATTAGTGTAAACATGAAAAGTGGTACTATGAAATTGGTATTTTAGGCAAAATCCCTAAAAACAATATAAATAGAATGCACTTTTCATTAAATATGAATCTAAACAACATATGATTTCAAAATTGAAGCTATTTCTTTCAAAAATAAGTAAAAATATTAAATTTATTAAAAATGAAAAATAATTACAAAACAGTCTATTATATAAATTAAATATTTGGAACTTAAATATAAAATTAAGTAACAAAAGTAATCTTAAAAATATAAGGATTTAAAATAATAAAGAAAATATGAATAAAAAGCACTTTTTCATCACATATGAATCTAATCTAGAACATCTGGTTTCAAAATTTAGGATATATATATTATTTAGAGTGTTCACATAGAATTTATAAATATCATTATAACAATATATATAAAATCAGCATTTTAATTTGATATTTAAAAATAAAATTTCAGAAAATTATTTATCTCACAGTAAATGAAAATCGAATAAGGTAAACAAAGAATATATTATTATATTAAAAGTAATTAACTTGATATAAAATACATATTTGAAATTAAGCAAAAAATTAACTAAAAGTTTTTTTAAATAATCATGCATCTAAGAATTAAAAAAAAATCAACACAAAACTATAAAAGGATTTTTTTTTAAAACCATATTAAAAGTTAGATTGATATTTATAGTTATTATTGAAAACTTAGAATAATAAGAGCTTGACAAGAAAATAATTAATTATGTTCATAACCTTTTTTACGATAAGGACTATCTGCTATTATAAAACTTATGTCATAAATATTTTTTTTTATCAACCAATTTTTTCATAGAAATTAGGCTCAGGCTCAGATATAGTTCATGTTACAATGTGCAGAATTTACCACACACTCAGCTGGACCCATTCTGCTCTCTAGGAACAGATGAGAACAAAAAACAGAAAGAAAAAGAAACAGATAGGGTTTCGATATCCAAAATAATTTTGTGGAGATTCTTCGGTTTTGTCTTTAAGCAATAGTTCTAACTAGCCCAAGGGAGTCTGACCGAATCCAGACTTTGGTGTGTCCAAGGTGTATGGTGTTGGAGAGGGCCGCACAGATCGCCAAAACTTCCGCCAGAAGAGCTGATTTAACGCGTGTTTGCGATTGGAAGCCTTGCTGCGGACGAGCATTCGGTGCTGTGAAGATCCATCCAAGTGCTGTTTCTTTTGTTGTTGGGTTCTAATGATATTGCCTAAATTGTTATCAACAATCTCTATAAATAACAAAAACTTTTGAATATGCTATTTAAATTTATTGTTCAAATGTGTTTGTTAACAGAATTTTGTAGATACAGTTTTAATACCAGAATCCAAAAATATGTAAATTGCTTGGTCTACAAGTTTATTTAATACCACAATTAGTTTTTTTATTCAAAATTAGTTTTTCTTTTCCTTATACTAACATATTTTTGCCAACTTTTATAAATTTTAAAAGTAAATTATAATTGCTATATCTTCACATAATATTACTTATTCGACAAACTAACATATCTAATCAAATCTTCCTATTATTCTACCCTACATTTGTGTAACCTACATCCGCTGCATCCCTCCTATTATAAATATAACATCACTTAACCACAATATACATCAAACATGGCTAACAAAAATATTGGGAAAATTTCACAACTACACTTTGTTTGGTACCACTTTTCATATATACACTTAGAAAAATGACATTTTCAGAAATACCTAAATCATTAATAGGCAAAAGACAAAAACAACCCTCTGACAATTATAATTTAATTTCATATCTCTTTCACTCTCGAGAGAAATCTTCAACAGATCACGGCGATGCAACGCGACTTCTCGATCGGCGACGGCGGTTAGATCAGCGACGACGCAGCGAGATCGAGCGACGAGGGCGGTGAGATTGAGCGACGGTGGCGACAAGATCGAGCGATGGTGGCTATGAGATCGAGCGATGGCGGCGAGTTCGCTTAGACTCAAATTGGAGACGATTTCAAATTGGGGTGTTGGAGGAGCTTTCATTCTTCTCTTTCACAAGGTAGTGAATCCAGATCCCATTTCTATGCCATGGTGGAGCATCTCGGGAATGGTATACATTTTGGCCATTACTCAGCTTATGTGAAATCAGCTCCTGAGACATGGCATCATTTTGATGACGTAAAGGTAATAATATAAGCTATCAATCACTGGTTTAGTTTTGATTTGTGCACTTTACTTCTTTGGTAGACTTCTCTGAAAGGATATCAAGAAATGCAAATTTTCCTTTCGCAGGTCTGGAGAATTAGGAAAGAATGTGTTCTATCAAAGGATGCGTATATGTTAATCTACGCAAGAGAAAGAACTCCTTGTTTCACTAGTGCGTTTGAAGAGCTGAAGATACTATTTGAAGCCACTCCAATGAATTTATCGCCAAAGTCTGTTCTTGAGACTATTACTACCTGTAGCGAGGAGTGTGTAAGCGACCTTAGCTAGCAGACTGTCTCTGATTCCAACAACGCCTGTAACGGCTCGGTGGGAGTTGTATTGATCCCTGGTGGAAAGTCCTCAGATTGCCACTGTGATGAGGCACAAGATGAAGTGTTTCGTTTGGCAGAATCTATGAAGACGAACTTTTAAGAACTTTATAAAGTCTATAAACGGTTTATAAATGTTTATAAAACAAATATAAATATTTATATAACTATTTATAAAGGTTTATAAAACTATTTAAAAGGGTTTATAAAACTATTTACAAGAACTTATAAGTGTTTATAAATTTACAAAGTTTATAAATCTATTTATAAGTGTTTATAAATCTATCTATAAGAGTCTTTATATCTATTTATTAGGGTTTATTCGAAAGATTATAAGAATTTAATAATCTTCATAACCCAATTCATAAGAGTTTATAAATCAGTTAGAAGAGTTTATAGATCATTTTTAAATTCTAATATCATTGTACGTAATATTTGGGGTTTGATAATATTATTAGAAATCCTTTCTCTTCGCTTATGGTGAAGATGACATCTTGAGAAAGCAGAGCAACAAGTTTTGTATGATTACAAAATAAAAAAGCAATCTTAAGAGAATCTTAATATTGTTTACACTCAGTATAGAAAAGACCAATTCAATCGTGGGACACTAATGTGTCTGGAAAGCAACAGAAATCAAATGTTGATGTTTCACCGAGCGATGACAACAAGATACAGCAATTAAACTTCTCAACTCAAAGATAAAGTAGTATTCTTGGATTGAAGGGAAACTTCAGAACTGGGACTAGTCAAGGCTGTCAAAGTAAGGGCGATCGAGTGCTGTTTTTGCTGCAATTCTCTCAGCAGGATTGTACCTGAGCATTTTCTGCATTTGTTAAAACATAGAAAGTTCAATAAGACTTAACAAAGAGTCTCAGCCTATGCAGAGGGAGCGATGTTACAACAATATTCATATGCTAAGTTCATGAGGCAGTTAATTTACTGTGAGAAGATCAACTCCTTGAGGCGAAAGAGATGGGACAGCACGTGCTAAGTCTTGCGGCTCCCACTTTGGGTAGTCATGCCAGTCTGGTTCTCAGAATAAAACTATTCATGTATGTTTATAAAGCTTTATAAAACCAATCATATGGATATATGAAATAGTAAAATCCATTTATAAAGGTTTATAAAACAATTAATAAAATATAAAAGGTATGAAAATTGTTTAGAGGTTCTTCTTGAGCTGTTCGAAAATATCTGTTCTGATAAAAAAAATAATTTATAAGAATTTATAAAAATAATTTATAAAATGTATACACCCTTGTAATAGATTATAAAACAATTTATAAGGATATGTAAAATTTCTGAAGCGGTGGAGCCTTGCTTGCTGTCCGCATGTGCCTCAGAATCTGTCATGTATCATCATCTCTTTACAAAGCCTTATAAAGGTATGTAAAATTATTTGTAAGAGTATATAAAACATTAATAAAGGCATATAAAACAAGTTATAGAATCTATAAACCATTTATAAATGTTTATAAAAACATTATGAAAGTTTATAAATAATTTATAAGGGGTATGTATACTACTAATAGGGGTTTATAAACACTTTATGAAAGCTTATATTCAATTTATAAGAGGTATTTTAAGAGTTGTATAGGTTTATAAATCAACTAAAAGAGTCTATAACCATTTAGAAAGTCTTATAAAACAATTTATAATGATTTGTATAATAATTTATAAAAATAATTTATAAATTTTATACACCATTATAAAGGATTATTAAACAATTTATAAGGGTATGTAAAATTTATGAAGCGGTGGAGCCTTGCTTGCTGTCCGCATGTACCTCAGAATCTGTCACGTATCATCATCTCTTTACAAAGCATGCACGTATTCTTTAGTTTTATAAGAATATTTAAAGTTATTTATAAGGATTTATCAAATCATTTATAAAAATTTGTAGAATATCAAAAGGTAATTATTTTATGAAGTCTTATAACGTTTTATAGAGGCTTATAAATCATTTTTTAAAAGTAATTGTCTGCTCTCCATAGTACACGAGCTACTGAACTTAAACCTCCATGTTTTGGAAAATTTCAGGAGCACAAACTCTTCAACATCAGTAGCATAAACACTTATAAATATTTATAAATAATTTATAAATGTTTATAAATAATTTATAAATCAGTAATACTTTATAAGGAGATACTATAATTGATAACCAAGGCTTTGAATTTGAATTTCCATGATTTGAGTAGCTTCTTTTTATGAACATGTGGCTGCTTTTCCTTCCTCTCGCAAACATTATCTCCTTGTATTTGAAATTCCAATTCTTCCGACATTTCCTTTATTTTATCGTACGAAAGGCTCATGAACAATAGATCAAACAACTTGTGTGCAACTACATCAACAGCTTCTACTGACTTTTTAGTCAACTTTTCCACCACATCCATATCCAAAATGTATGGTTGTTCAACCTTGGCACACTCCAAATACCACCAGCTTGATCATAATGTGAATCATTGACTAGAAGTGTAGAGCCACTGTTCTCAATCAAAACAGACTGCATTTCATCTATCTTATGGCTTGGTTCCAAAAGAGAGATTGGTACCTCTGTTTCTAACTTCTCATGGCGATGAACAGAATGCTCGTCTACCTCTTAGTTTGAATCAATTCAGTAATCGAATCCGTTGACTCTTTCTTTGCGGCCAGCTCTTTTGTCTCCATCTCTGCAATAGAATCAGTCGATTCAATCCTAGTAGTTGAACCACCTTCGTCTCGTATGTGAATCGATGGAACTGATTCCAACTGAACTTGCTGGAATACTCATTAGAATAAGAGATAAGTCGTCATCACCGAAATGTCGACTTGTTCGTTTGAGTTCCTCGTCGTCGTCGGATCTCTCTGTAGTTTCATCGGATCTCGTTGATCTCGCCGTAAAAATCTTCAGCATTGTCGGATCTTTTTTTCCGTCACCGCCAGATAATTCCTCAACTCCGATTTGAATCTGAGATGATGAGATAAAAGTAATCGTGAGATGTAGGAGAAGAAAAAAATAGTTTTAAGCTTTATTAGTTAGGGATATAAAAGTATTTTGCCTACTAAAATTTTAATGGTAAAGTTGGTTAAGGTAGAAATGAAAAGTGGTATCATGAAAGTGGTATATTTGGCAATTTCTCAAAAATATTTAACAATATTGTTATACATCAACTTACAATTTTTTTCAAAAAAATAATAATTTATCTAATACCAGACCCTTACATGTTTTATAGGAGTGTGCTTCAGAACTTATTTGAACACATCAATATCCATTTCAATCTGGCCGATATGTTCTTAGTAGGTGTTGGAAACAACATGCAAACTGACATGCAAACTGTTCCTGATTTTTTTTTTGGCTCAGTTAGATCTCCGGTAATACTCTATATCAAGAAAAAATAAGAGAGAAGATTACCGGTTCAGATCGGAGAGGAACAAAACGGCAGTGAGCTTATGCGGTCACTGAATCGCCAGCGGAGAAGACTTCTAGCTTTTTTAAAAACATCTGATCTGTCCAAAATACGACAAAATACTACCCAGATGTTTTCGCTGGATAGAAGGTCATGGATGGGCTTTTGACCACAAATTTAAAATTTAAGCTCATGTTAAAACCAAATATTAAGAAAACAAATTAAGAAAAGCCCATAATTTAAAAACCCATCTTACACCCTAAATGAAATAAATCATAATTTTAAACTCAGATTATAATGAGAAATTTACGTTCTCAGTCACTTTATCACTTTATATATCATAATAAGTCACTTTCTTTTCCATAGACACTTTTTGTTAACTAAATCCCTTTTTCCTTGACTAAAGCATAACTAATAGAACCCACCACCTATTCTATTTATTTCATCATTAATGATCCACCACCAATTTTATCTATTTCACCATTATTTATTTTATTTTTTTTACTTTGAATTGATAATCACCTTTTCCCTGTAATTTTCATCAACCTCCACTTCTCAAAGCTGAGTGACGGAACAGTCGTCTCTTCTTCCACGTGGTCCGTCGGAGTGTGTCCGTCGGAACCGTTGCGACTTCAGTCATAGAGCGGAGAGAAAACGTGACGGAGTTGTTGTAAGCTTGGACTTAAAGAAGCCTTAGTCGACAAGATAATGTTTACCTAGTTGGATAATGATCTCTTATGGATAATGATCATTATATGTGTTTGTGTATTATCAACTAGGAATAGGTTTTATGATTGACTATATATAGTCTTGTCGTGTGATAGGTTTAATGTGTGAGTTGTGTGTGAGTTTGAAACCTAAAAGCTTAAGAGACTTGTTCTTAAAGCTATTGTTGTTGTGATTGAATAAGAGAAGGACTTCTTATTATCTCTGAGATTCTATATTTGGTATCAGAGCATAACAAAGATCCTAGCAAATTCAATACGAAGCCATGGCAGACGAGAAAGACGACATTATGAAAAACAAGGAACCAGGACATTCTGCAGTTAAATTTCCGATGTTAACTACATCGAACTACACTGTATGGAGCATCAAGATGACGATTGCTCTTAAGGTTAGTGAGGTGTGGGAAACCATAGATCCTGGCAGTAAGGATATGAAGAAGAACAACATGGCGATAGCATTTCTGTTTCAATCCATACCGGAAGCCTTGGTACTACAAATTGGCGTCGTCAACACTGCAAAAGATGTATGGGAGGCGATAAAGGCACGAAACCTTGGAGCAGAGAGAGTAAGAGAGGCTAGACTGCAAACTTTGATGGCTGAATTTGACAAAGTAAAGATGAATGATGGAGATAGCATTGATGCATTCGTCGGAAAGCTTTCTGAAATCACTTCAAAGGCTGCGACCTTGGGAGAAGTAATTGATGAGCCCAAAATTGTGAAGAAATTCTTGAAGAGCTTACCGAGAAAGAGATACATTCAGATCATTGTCTCGATAGAACAATTTCTTGACCTTAACAAAACAAGTTTTGAGGAGATAGTGGGAAGACTCAAGACATATGAAGAAAGAATCAAAGATGAGGAAGAAGAACAGAGTGATGATCAAACAAAGCTTATGTACGCTGACTCAGAGAACTATGGAGGAAACAGAGGCCGTGGAAGAAGTGGACGCTCGTCATGGAGAGGAAGAGGACGTGGACGATCGTTTCAGGGTCAGAGAGAGGCATATCGACAGCGCTACAGTGGAGACTTATCATACATTACATGCTTCTCATGCGACAAACAAGGTCACTATGCATCTGATTGCCCGGATAAGAAACTAAAGCTACAAGAGACAGTTGAGAAAAAGGATGATGAGACCCACGGCGCTGATGAATTGATGGTTCATGAGATAGTTTATCTCAATGAAAGGAAGGTGAATCCCTCTGTCTTTGACTCAAGCCATGATACAGAGAAGATATGGTATCTTGATAATGGCGCCTCAAATCACATGTGTGGAGAACGAAGGTTCTTCTGCAAGCTTGATGAAACTGTGACAGGGAAAGTGAGGTTTGGTGATGATTCTCGAATTGACATCAGAGGAAAAGGAACAATTCGATTCATACTTGATGGTGGTGAAAAGAAAATCTTGACTAATGTTTATTACATTCCAGGTTTAAGAAGTAATATCATTAGCTTGGGACAAGCGACAAAAGTAGGATGTGAGGTCCGTATGAAAGACAACACACTGGCTTTGTTTGATAGATATAGTGATCTTATGGTTGCAACTACACGAAGCGCAAGCCGACTCTACAAAGTTGTTTTAAATGTTGATCGTCTGCAATGCTTACAAATAACAGCAGCAACAGAATCAGCTTTGTGGCATTCTCGCCTTGGTCATGTTAACATTGAGACACTAAGGTTGATGATAAAGAAAGAACTAGTGAATAGAGTTGCAGATATCTCTGTTAAGAAAGAAACCTGTGTGTCATGTCTACTTGGAAAACAAGCGAGAAAACCTTTCCCACAAGCAACGACGTTCCGTGCAGATGATTCACTCGAGCTAATTCACGGGGACTTGTGTGGTCCAATCTCTCCACCCACACCAGGTCAGAAACGTTATGTACTGGTACTTATTGACGATCATACCCGATATATGTGGACTATCTTGCTAAGGGAAAAGAGTGAAGCATTCGAGAAATTTAAAAATTTCAAGTTGATTGTTGAGCAAGAAACACAGAAAAAAATCAAGATGCTTAGAACAGACCGTGGAGGAGAGTTTGTATCTCGAGAATTTGACTCCTACTGTGATGAGAATGGTATAACACGACACTTAACAGCACCATACTCCCCTCAACAGAATGGAGTAGTAGAGAGACGGAATCGTACCCTATTAGAGATGACGAGGAGTATACTTAAACACATGAATATGCCAAACCTACTATGGGGGGAGGCTGTAAGACACTCCACGTACCTGATTAACCGCCTAGCTACGAGATCTTTGACGGGGAAAACACCATATGAGATGCTACGAGGAAGAAAGCCTAATGTAAGTCACCTAAAGGTGTTTGGGTGCGTATGCTATGCTCGAACAGAGACGCCAGGAAGAAGAAAGCTTGATGATAGATCGAGGAAGTTGGTTCACTTGGGGACCGAACCGGGATCTAAAGCATACCGGCTACTAGACCCTGATACTAAACGAATAATAGTAAGCCGTGATGTTCACTTTGAAGAAGAAACAGCGTGGAGTTGGAGTAAGACTAATGAAACAGAGCTCTCTGTTTCAGGAGAATTTGTAGTGGACCAAGCGTCTGTTGAGAAAGCAAATGATATAGGAGAAGTTGATGATGTTGCAGTAGAAGAAGCTGACGAGAATGTTACAGTGACAGAAGAGGATGACGAAGAAGAGTATGTAGCTGATGAGGGAGATGATGTGCCAGCTCTACGACGATCATCACGTGTGAGAACGACACCAGCTTATCGCGAGAACTATGTATTATTAGCAGAATTGGAGAGTGAACGATTGTTGATGTTAATAAATGAAGAACCATATGATTTTGATGAGGCAAAGAACTTGAAGGTATGGGTTGATGCTTGTAAAGAAGAGCTTCATTCGATAGAGAAAAACAGAACTTGGGATCTCGTGGATCTACCTGCAGGAGCAAAACCGATTGGACTTAAGTGGGTCTTTAAAGTTAAGCGGAATGCGGATGGAAGTATCAATAAATTCAAAGCTCGGTTGGTTGCAAAGGGGTATGTACAAAAGCATGGTATCGATTATGATGAGGTCTTTGCACCTGTAGCACGCATTGAGACGATAAGGCTGATCATTGGATTAGCTGCTTCAAACGGATGGAGCATTCACCATCTAGACGTCAAAACTGCATTCCTCCATGGAGACCTATTGGAAGAGGTGTATGTGAGCCAGCCACAAGGTTTTGTTGTCAAAGGTAAGGAGAACAAGGTTTATAAACTCAAGAAAGCTCTTTACGGTCTACGCCAAGCACCGAGGGCATGGAATATAAAGCTTAACCAAATCTTGGTAAAGGAGATGAGGTTTCATCGGTGTCATAAAGAGCCCTCTCTTTACCGAAAGGAGATAAAGGATGAGCTACTTATTGTGGTCGTATATGTAGATGATCTTTTGGTCACCGGTTCTTCTATGGGATTGATAAACGACTTCAAACGTGAGATGGCTACTAGGTTTGAGATGAGTGATCTTGGGTTACTAAGTTACTACTTAGGTATCGAAGTTATCCAAGGAGAAGATGGGATTATACTAAAGCAAGATCGCTATGCACGGAGGATACTCGAAGATACTGGCATGATGTCTTGCAACGTGACACACATACCTATGGAGATGAACTCAAGTTACTCCAAAGCAACAGACGAAAAGAGCATAGATGAGAAGGAATATCGCCGTAGCATTGGCTGCTTGCGGTATCTGTTGCATACTCGTCCAGACCTCTCCTTTAGTGTTGGGTTGTTAAGCCGTTATATGCAGGAACCAAAGGAGTCTCATGGAGCTGGTTTGAAAGAAGTGTTGAGGTACCTACGAGGCACTTGTAATCTTGGACTACAGTTTTGTCGAGGACAGAATATGAAGCTTATAGGCTATAGTGATAGCTCTCATAACCTGGATATGGACGATGGCATAAGCACAACCGGGCATGTATTCTATCTTGGGAGTAGTCCTATAACTTGGTGCTCTACGAAACAGGAGATTGTGGCGCTATCCAGCTGCGAGGCAGAGTTTATGGCAGCCACTGAGGCCGCTAAGCAAGCCGTATGGCTGCAGGAACTGCTCAGTGAGGTCTTGGATGAACCGTGCAAACGTGTGACCATTCGGGTTGACAATAAGTCAGCAATACAGCTTGCTAAGAACCCTGTTTTTCATGGCCGGAGCAAACATATTCACAGACGCTTTCACTTTATTCGTGAATGTGTTGAGAACGAGCAGGTTGAGGTTGAGCATGTACCAGGGACTGAACAAAAGGCTGACATATTAACTAAGCCTCTTGGAAGGATTAAGTTCATTCAAATGAGAAGTATGATTGGAGTTGAAGATGTGAGTAAGTTCAAGCTTAAGGGGGAAAATGTTGTAAGCTTGGACTTAAAGAAGCCTTAGTCGACAAGATAATGTTTACCTAGTTGGATAATGATCTCTTATGGATAATGATCATTATATGTGTTTGTGTTTTATCAACTAGGAATAGGTTTTATGATTGACTATATATAGTCTTGTCGTGTGATAGGTTTAATGTGTGAGTTGTGTGTGAGTTTGAAACCTAAAAGCTTAAGAGACTTGTTCTTAAAGCTATTGTTGTTGTGATTGAATAAGAGAAGGACTTCTTATTATCTCTGAGATTCTATAGGAGTAGCCGGAGAGTTCCATCCCGACATGGCTCCATTAAAAAGCCGTCTCATCCTTGTTGTGGTCGTCTTGATCGGGCGTGGTCGCTGGAATCGTCAAGGCTTCAGTGACAGATCAAAGACAAAGCTTATTTTAGCAACAATGGCAGCTTTAAATTATTTGCACCTCTGGTCCTTCTACTCTTGTTAATTTTCAAATTTGTCTCAGACTGCTAATTTGTTCAAATTTCTTCATAATTATTCCTAAAACTTTTAATTGTGCAATCTAAACCAAACAAATATTCTTATTTTGCAACATTGGTCCATGTCGTGTTGTATTATTTTATTTCTGTCCCAGATATCTCTATTGTGATAATTAGATTGATCGTGGTTCAAATTTTTAAAAGACATGAACATGTGAAAACTACCAAAATGTACACATATGACGTATACACATACTGTATTATTAAGTGTACACATATTTGTATTATCCACATGTACAGTTAGATGATTATCTATGTGTACACCATTTGTGTACTACAAACCACAACAGTGGAATTTACATATATGGCTTCAAACTCATCAACCCAAACTCCATAATTGTTAGGCCAAATGAGTTTCTGTCCCAGTTATCTCTATTGAAATCAGACTTGTATGTATTCTCGAGTGTGTACATAAAGCGCATTGTACACGAGATCAGACTTGTATGTATTCTCAAGTGTGTACGTAAAATGCATTGTTCACGTGTACATTGGACTTATACATACATTGAAGACCGGTTGGAAAAATAAAAGTGGGGTGCATGAACAACCAAGACATAAAACCCACCACTGAGAAGATAGCTGGAAGCGAAAGAGTTATGTACATGAAGAAGATAGTTTGACCATCTATGATGAAACTAATGTGAAAACATACTTAAGAAAATTTAAACAAAACAGCATCCATGCGTATAGGTGTACAGCTGGACAATGCAAAGCGTTAGCGTACATATGGACACTGAAAGTCTGCAATTCTCCAAAACAAAAGCATTCATGACCAAATAAAAATGACAAACATGCATATAATTACTTGTTAAAATATCAAGTAATGGATGAACCATTCCTCAGTACACAATTACAATACTAATTTTTTTTTATATCAATTACAATACTACTTAATTCTCAGTTTGTTGGCAATGATAAAATCCTAGAGAAAACACAAACGTGCAAGGCCTTAAACAATCTCTTATCTTTACTCAATTGTCCAATTGTCTCATAGCAAAGCTTTTGTAAAAATAAAAATTTAGAAGTTTGAGATAAATATTTATTAGGTTTGGAGTGCATAACTGAAAATTTAAAGGCAAAATTGAGTACTAATCTTCAAATGTTTAGACTTTGGGTCCAAAATAAATAAAAAAAAACTTCAGGGAATAAAGATGCAATTATCAGAATTTGGTCCATTGTTGACTGAGTTTTCGATCCCAAGCTCCTGATCAATAACGCACGGTGACCGGAGGACACGGCGACAAGAGCTGAGAACACGGCTAAAGACAGAGACGAGTTGGGTAAAAGAGGGCAATGGTGAATCGTGCCTCGTGGAGTCGCGATGACTGTACCTTGAGACAAGATCTCATTTTACTTTTCTAATTTTTTTAGACTTGAGTTGGTTCAGTGAGCTGGTAGAAAATGACAATGATAATGCATGAATCAAAATATTATGATTTATTTGAGGGAGAAATTGGAAAGAAACAAATCTGTAAAACCAATTTAAAAAAAAAATTGAAAAGGTGATTTTAAAATGAAGAAGATATGAGAGAGAAGATTGTGGGTCCTACTATTTCCACTATGGTTTGGTGAAGTTAGTAATGTGTAAATAGAAAGCCAGCTAGTTTTATTATCTAGTTAGAAATCCTTATGGTTGGAAGTCAACTGCAACTGCTTCTTCTCTCTTCTTTGTAACGAGCAATTAAGAAAAAGTACCCCAGTATAAGGAAGTGACTTTTTGTGATATTAATAACTACAAAAGTGACCCTGAGCGTAATTTTTTCGATTATAATTATCTATGTGGATTAGTTGTCTTTTGACCAAAAACCCCCAAAGGTAGTAAACAATTACTCAATTTAAGATTTGCTACAGGATTACTGCACATCAATTTATACATGTAAAATCACATAACATTAGCAGAATGATAATATTTTTTTTAAAAGGAGATAGTGTAGATGCTAAGTTGAAAACAAATAATTGGAAAAAAGAAAGTCTGTGTATCAAATATGTGTTGAGTTGATTTCAATACTAAAGGTTTCAAACATTTTATAGGTAAAATATATATATTTTAGCCAAAAACTCTGTAAAAAGGAACTATCCTATTTAATATTTTCAACAAAGACTATCCACATATGTATATAATACTCAAATAGATTAAAATAAATTCATAAAATATGAAAATGCCCTCATGAGTCGTCACCTAGTTTATATAATGAGTAAATGTAAAAATAAATACTGTTATAGAAATATATTAATTTACATAATTGATTTTCTTACTGAAAAATATATAGCTGAATTAAGTTCTCAAAAAGCTGAATTTAAATGTTATGCTTTCAATGCTATGTTATTAGTCAACTGAATTAAATGTTGTTTCTATATTATTACTCAATCGAATTAAAAAGTTACATGGAACTAATATAAAAACTAGATGGATGTCCGCAATTTTGTGGATTTGAAATGTTTTGTAATAATATATTTTGTATAATTTTTCAAAGTAAGATATTTTTTTCATACTCAAAATTGAATATGTGTTTACTGTTAAATATTTTTAAGGAATATTTTTTTTGAAAAAGATGAATATTAATATTTTAAATATCTGTTGATATTTTGTATTTAAAATATTTTGACTAAAATTATTTATATATAATATTCATAATTCATTTTAAATAAAATGAGTTACCTTCTTTTTACAATGATCAGTAAATTTCAAACTTCATAAAAACAATTAGTTACCATAAATAATTATTTCTAATATTATGTAGATTATTTGAAAAGTGATATTAATTGGTAAATAAATTATATTTTCTGTTTAGATATAATTATAGTAAAAAAAATTAAAATTCATCGACCAATCAAATTATAACTATTTTAAGAGTTCATTTATGATCGACACGTAAGAAAAAATCACCTATGTGACTTCTCAATCAATATATAGTAGAATTTATATTTTTATAAATAATTTATAACATTTTATAAATTATTTTAAAATTTTGATAAATTTATTCTGTAAACAAAAATAAGTAGTTTAAAAATCATATTAATAAAACATGTTTGGATTTTGTAATATTTAAAATAGTTATTATATAATTGTATTCGAATACAATCCATCAAATAAAGTATAAAACTATTATAATTATCTTATATAAAATTCATTCATTATATTTATAGTTTATAAATATTAAAGATAATAAATAAAACATTATTAATCTTTCTATAATTTCGAAAATTAGTTGCCATAAATTATTATTTGTAATATTCTTTAGATTATATGGTAAGTGATGTTAAATGATTTTAGACTTATCCTAAATTTCTAGATCTAATTTAAATAAGTAAAAATTAAAAACCATTGACCAATCAAATTATAACAATTTCTTGAAACTTCATCTATGAGCGACATGTCAGCAGAAATCACTAAAGTGACTTCTCATTTAATATATAGAGAAATTATATTTAAAATTAAAATATAAATTTAAGGTTTGTAAGTTGATGAATATGTGAGGTATATAGTATATACCATATTTTTCAAAGTGAAAGAATATACAATATATTTCATTTGATAAGTTTGCTGTCCAGTTTTTGGAAATGTGTAATTTATTCGCTAGCTAATTCATACATTTTGCAGCCAGATTCGTTTTCTCTATCAACGTACTCTTTCCGTTTTATTTTACTTGTCGTTTTAGATTTCAACACACATATTAATAAAACATTAAGTTTTGTATGTTTACTAGATAAAAACATCATTATCAATACACCTAACTAGATTTCAACCAATAGAAAATAGCTTATAATAAAAAATCAATAAATTTTACATTGAAATCATAAAACGACATTTATTTTGAAACAAAAATTTTGCTCCAAAACAACATCTAATTCGAAACGGAGGGAACAATATTTTATACTCCTTCCTTTTCAGTTTAATTGTCGCTGCAGAGAAAATTCTTTGTTTCAAAATAAATATTGTTTTATGATTTCAATGCAGAATTTATTAATAAGATTCTTTTATTTGTATTTCTACTGGTAGAAATATGGTTAGGTGTATGAGAAATGATGTTTTTATTTCGAAAATTTACAAACTAAATGTTTTCATGTGTGCACTAACCTAAAACGGCAAATAAAGTGAAACGGATAGATTATTTTATATCTATTAATAATTATAGAAATTGGTAATAAATGGTTAGAAAGCTATAAATTAACAAAGACCAAAATTTAATAAAAGCTATTTTAAACCCTTTTATCCAGAAGAATACATAATTTTCATGTCTTTTAGTTTACTAATTAAAGGTTTGTAGACTTGACTCAAATTAACTACTGTTGACTCAAATTGGTTGATAATATGGCTCAAATTGTTGACTCAAATTAACATAACGTTCACATATATGCAGAGTTACCAATCTGGTTTACAGAGTCTAGAGAATCCTATATGTTGATGACAAAAAAAAATTAAACGTAACGTTCACAAAATAATATAATTAGCAATAAATTAATTAGTTGTTGATGTTAATTTTGTTTATATACAACAATCAATATCAACGGAGTACATGAACTAAAATAACAATGGCTTTACATCTACTCCTCGTTCTATCTTCTTATATGCTTTTAACGCAAGCGGTTGAAGGAAACATTGATGTGAGATTCTAACGACTCCTACTGCGTTTTCAATTTCTTAAGATTTAATATTTTCAATTTTCAATTCTCATGTAGAATTCATTTTCTAATCATTTTTACAGGATTTTGATTGTGTTGATATATACAAACAACCAGCTTTCCAACATCCATTGCTGAAACACCATAAGATTCAGGTATGGGGGTGGTTTTGGTTCAATTAAACATGAAATAATCTTGTAAGAGCATAATCTTCTAAAATAAATTCTTAATCTTGTCATTGTGTTAAAACTACAGGAAATTTTCAGCCTGGATGCAAATCTTGATAGAAAAAATGAATATAAAACGAATTATCAAAGTTGTCCAAAAGGAACAGTGCCAATCTTAAAACAAAGAAATGGAACTGAAAGGGTTCATCTTGACACAGTCGAGTATCCGGGCCAACATGTAAAATTTATTCTTTTCATTAGTTTTTAGAAATATATCCATTTACTGCACTACAAAAGATTACACTATATTATTCTGACCTCTAACTTAGTTATACAGTTTTCTGGAACTGATAAAATATGACTTTCGCTTTTGTAGATAGTCATGTTATTGCCTTCTTAGTAGCCTTGTTGAATTATATTTTTGTGAGTGCAGTTTGCAACAATCGAGACTGTATTGGATGGGAGCATCTATCGAGGTGCTGAAGCATGGATAAGTCTTCATAGCTTAACTGTGCAGAATAACCAGTACAGTAAAAGTCAAATTTGGTTAGAGAATGGACCCCGTAATGAACTCAATAGCATTCAAGTTGGCTGGGCAGTAAGTTAATTACTATCACACTTTTGTTTTTCGTTACCACTGAAATATGTGGTACTATTATTAAAAAGTTAAAAATGTGTTGTTATTATTAGATTCTTGTATTTAATGAAATTTTCGTTTAAAACTGTAGAATATTGATTTTTAAGTTGTAGAAAAAACTGTAAAATTTTCTTCTCATTAATTCTTACAGATATATTAAATATAAGTATATAAAAATATATTATAATTAAATTTAAAGAATTTTTTTACAGTTAACCAACCTTTTTTTTGGGCAAACAGTTAAATTTTGAACCGTGTGAAAATTTTGAACAGTTAACCAACCAATTATCCACATTAACACGTATGTTTGGATATAATATGTTTCTATCATGTATTTTATAATTTTATTTAGGTACATCCAAGATTGTATGGTGACACTCGCACGAGATTTACAATGTATTGGACCGTAAGTAAATCAACTATTTTCGTAATTATGTTTCTTTTGCCATTGGAAACATGTAAACAGTTTGTGCATGGTTAATTAAAACAAACCCGAACCATTAGTCTTTCTCCTTCCATAGTATCTTGCCTTCTAATTCTTTTTAGTTTATCAGGCGGATGGTTATAAAAACACTGGATGCTATAACATACAATGTCCTGGCTTTGTTATTGTAACTCGAATTCCTTGGATTGGAATAGCAGTTTCCTAGAACGTCTATTTATGGTAATGTATCAGTTACGTTCACACCACAAGTATTCCAGGTAAAAACTTATATACTACAAAGGGTTTCTACAATAGTGTTTTTGAAAAAATAAAGTTAAAATTTCATTCATGATTTATTTCATCATATTCTAAATATAAAAAATTATTTTAAAATTAAAATTGTAATGTTCTATATACAATTTACTACTCGGAAAAATAAATTGCAAAATTTCAAAAAAGATTGTATATTGATTTGAAATTATTTTAACTAGTTAACTTATTGACGATGATATATTTATAATTAGTTTTAATGAAATTTTTAATGTGTGAAGACACCAAAAGGATATCTCTCTGAAACAAAGAAATATCTTAATAAAAGTCATAATTTTAAGTTAAACATTCAGGCTTATGAAATATGTTTGGATGTGTCGTTATAGTATATATATATTTAAAAAAATATAGTTTCTATTAGTTTTCTAAATCTAAATTCACATCATGCTTATAAATTATTGATATCTTTCTTAATTATTATTTTTTGTTTTAATATTTACTAGGATGGCTTAAGTGGAAATTGGGGATTAAAAGTAGTCAATGAAGTAATTGGTTACTTGGCCCAAAGAATTATTTACACATTTAAACAATGGAGCATCTTTAATACGTTTTGGAGGAAATACATTTATGGCTCCTGATGGAATAAGTCCTCCAATGGGAAATGGGCATTTTCCAGTTATCGACTTTCAGAAAAGTTCATTTTTTCTGCATGTCAAAGTTAGGAACTCGAACTATCAATTACTTGATATTGAAGACAGGAAAACTAAGAAGTTATTCAGATTCATACCAGTGTTATAGGTTATTCCGTATTGGGGTTATGCCAGGTCGAATGGAGTGTCCTTCTCCTTTGGAGGTCAAGGTGGAAACTGTGGTACTTGAATGATTATGAATTTAACATATGTACTATCAACCAGAATTATCAAAGTTTAAAAATTAAATAAAATTTGACTAAATTATGCTCATCTTTCACTTTCTCACTCATGTTTTTTTTTACCAAAAAGTATATCATCACTTATTCAAATATAAGAAACAACCACTCTACATAATCTATTGCTCTCACCAATCAAAAAGGCAATCAATGAAGCTCAAATTTATAATTTAAGAGTTTGCAGGTCATATAATATATTTCTCTCTTCTCTATTAAAAAAGAAGTATTATAACTATAAATTTGCAGGTCATATAATATATTTCTCTCTTGTCAATTTTTCAAATTTGGACATTTTAATCTTACATTTATGTTGACTTTGCCCATTTAAACTCAACGAAATTCAACCGTTAACTTTTATTAATAAACATTAAATGTCTGTTAAGTGTTAATCTATGTTGTTGAACTTACACGAAACATAGTTGGAAGTAAAGCTTCTTGATCCCTAAATCTCTAAATTATCAAACCCCTAATCTTCGATCATTTCTCTGTTGACAACGAAGCTTCACCAACAATTGGTAAGGATGGCTAAGACCAAGCGAGTTGTTCGTCTTCGTCTCACTTTTTGATCGTGATGTGATACGGTTCATCCGTATGCTGATAGACTCAAGAATCAATGTTCTTGAAACCCAGATTCTCATCTCACTTGTAAAAAAGTCTTAATCGAAGAACAGATTCTAAAACAACAATGAGAACAAAGCTTTCCTCGAAAATTACAGAGAGAAAGAGATGGACTAGCAAACATTTCTAACTATTTTTGATGTTCCCAAAATTAAGCGTACTATGTTTTTAATTTTTAACAAGTTTTTACTCTCTCACACATGACGTGTTCCGTGACATGTCCTCCCCTTTAAGAAAAACCTTGACCCCAATGTTAACGTGAATCTCAGAGAAAGTTTGTGTCAACATAATAGTACGTTCTCAGAGAAATTTCCACCTCATAGTAAGTTTATGTCCCTTGTTTTACTGCTTCTTGTAATCAAATCTCTGAACTTAAACCTCAAAAACTTTCGCATTTTCTTCTTCTTCTGGTTCTTCACACACTCTTGTACATGAGCTTCCGTTACTGTTTGGCGCTTCCTTGGTTCTTAGAATATACACATCCAGCTTGCTGTTAACCATTTGCTTCTGATCCTCTTTCTCTGAGAAAAACAGAGACCCTTAATGTTCTTTTTTTTGAAAAGAAGAGACCCTTAATGTTTCTTCCTCTTTTTCTCCACTAGAAAGATCTCCGTGAAGTGAATGCTCTATCTTCTTAAACTCCTCAAGGATTAATATTGTTGCAGAACACTCTTCTTTACTCATGATCATGCTGCAATCTTTGTATGTATACATTAATCACGTTTTGGAAAGACACAAGTAACTTCTACAGAATCTGTAACTTTTGATTCCCTCTCACTGTATCTCTCCATCTCAATGTCATATGAGTCTTTATATGGAGTCTTGGCCATAGCAGTACCAGCTGGATCCCAAGGCTTGTTAATTGTACTATACATAACCTGCTACTCCATCTCTAGAATTGCACAAAACTTCAGTACTATGTGGAACCAAATGTTAGATACAATTGTGTGTTTGAACTTATTACTTTGTCCAAAACATGAGTTTGATGTGTTCTTTTCTTCTTCAATTACGGCAAATAAAGTCATTAGGACGTTGACAAAAAAAAGGTCATTGAATTTAGGTTTTCTTTTGCGTCTGGAGATATTCTCGATTTGGAGTTTTTTTTTTTTATGAAAATGAGTGTTTTTCAAAAAGGAATCATATTGAATTAAACGGATGTTAATGAAAAGTTAACTGTTGACTTAATTTGAGTTTAAATGGCTGAGTCAACATAAATGTAAGATTAAAATGGGCAAATTTGAAAAGTTGATAATTTAAATTTCTTAAATACAAGTTCGAAGTTTTTTTGGCATTGTTTTAAAAGTTCGGGATTATTTTGGTGGTTTTCTCATACTATTTTCCGATAAGTACTTTTATATGTAAACGAGTCAAAATTGTGATAAGATAATAAATAACTAGATCTTGACCCGTGCGACCGCACGGATATTAATTTTCACTTTTAGTTTTTATTTATTTATGCTAAATATTATAATTATAATATTTGATCATTTTATATTGACTAAGTTAGGGGTGTGTATTTAGGTACTCACTCAAATTCGGTTAAAATCTATTCGATTTTGAGATTTTCAAGTTTAAAGATTCTAACTTTATTCGTGTATTTATAAATTTTGGTTCCGGTTTGATTCGGATCTTCACGGGTTTGATAACCTGTTTAAAATATTTTTAAATTTTCAAAAATAAAAATAATATAACATGTAAATTCGAGTAAAGTAAGCCAAAATACCTAAACTAAAAAATTTAAAGGTTTAACTTGAATATTTGGATGGAGAATAAATATATACTTTAAGTATTTTTGGTGTTTTGATTATTATTTATCTACTATGGATGTTTACTATTTTTTATATTTCAAATACTTTAAACAACTTTAAAATAGTTTATATCTTGGATATTAACTCTAAAAATAGCTAACATATTGAAGTATATAAATATGATTTAAATACATTCGAATATCCAAAATATTTTGTTCGAATCAGGTTTGGTTATGGTTCTCTAGATACCAAAATGGTATATCCGTTTGGATATTATCTAGTTTCAGTCCAAATTTGGTAATATTTTTCTTCGTTCAGATTTGTTAAATGAAAAGTTGATATTATAATTTCCATGAATTGTTTGTCCAATAAAAATGTATTTTTTTTTGAATTTGACATTGATTTAATGGAAAAGTTAATGAAGTGTATTTAATTCAAACTTAATTTTGGAAAACACATTAATCTAAGTGGAAAAGACAAAACATTAAAATAGGAAGTATTATTTAATTATGTATTTAATTCAAATTTAGTTTTGGAAATCACATTAACTAAAGTGAAAAAAATGAGCATAGAAATAGGAAGCTTAATTAATACTACAGTGGCATGAAGTGTAAATAAAAGTGAAAACTAAGGGATATTTTAAATGGGTATTTCTCTTTTAATAAGATAGATATATTTATATCTTCTTTGATTATAATTAAAAAAGTAAGTATTAAACAATTAATATCTTTTTGTTGCATAAAGTATACATGATCATATGTGTATATAATCATATATTATGATTGCATAAAATACGTTTTTTTGTTAATAACCTGATCTACAAAATAATTAATGGCCTACAAAATAATTATATATGTTGTTAATAATTATTAGATTAATAGGTTAAAATATTTTCAATAAATCAGTTGGTATATTTAATTATTTTAATTGATTGGTCTTAAATATAGATTTTTGAATTTCATATTTGAGATTCTCCCTCCTTAAAAATAGTATATTAAAGATTTTGTTAAGATATTAATAAGATGTATTTGTGATTATATTTATTATAGTAATAAATGATAGAAATGCGATGACTTTTTAAGAGATGGTCCAAAATGAAATATCATATATGAAAGAAGTAATGACTTCTATTTTAATATATAAAGATGACTTCTATCGAACCAATGTTTGCTATTTTTTTTTTGGCTGTCTCCTGTAAGAATCGACTACACATTTATAGATATTTGTCCACTAATAAATTCTATTAATTTGAAGAATTTGTTTATATATCAATTATGTAGTTTAGAATAGCACCATATTACAATCATTTATACATCAGTTTCAACTAACATACCTATAAAATCACTAATGATCATTTTACATGACAATGCATCGTCAGCTAACACATTCTATATAAACTTTTTTTGTAACACTGTATACTACTAAATAGACCTTGTTACTAATTGAAAAAATCCAACAAAATTCTACTAAAAATATAAATATTCTTATAAATTGAAGTAGTAATTAACTTTGTGATTACTAATATAAGATATTTATAAATTAATTTTAATTTAAAAGTATTTATTAAAATAGCATATGCTGTTTTTTATAAATTTTATAATTAGAATCTATATATACTATTAAAACAAAAAAAATAATGTTTTTGCCTATAATAAAAATGTCAAATTTCCATAAAAACCTATAAATTTACAAATTAAATTTAATTCTCATTAGTGGAAATTTCATCTTTTGGTTTTTGAGCTTAAAAGTTAAAACTGTACATACCCATTAATTTATTTTATTGCATCTATGATCTATTAAAAAAAAACTCATTCCAGCAATTATAAATTGAATTTTATTAGTAGGCCTAATCTCATTGTATGCTTCTAAACTAAAAAAAAATTATCTAAATTAAAATTATAATAACATTGATCATTACGAAACCTATAAATTAAAATGCATACTATAAATACAATGCTTTAACTTTATATGAAAAATCGAATAATTTATTCAGTTTAGTGTTTTATGTGCTATTGTAAAGTATATCTGAATTTTCATCAATTTTTTAAAAAATATTATAATATTTTTCTGAGTCTTTGCTATGTCAACCAGTGTCGGTTCAAGGGTTAATGACGGGTTTTTGTATTTTATCATATTTTTAATATATAAATAGGTTTCCATTAAATCCAAATTTTGTGGGAACATATCAGCTGGTAAAACTTTTAATAAAATTCTACGTGAAAAACATAAGTCAGTCTCGATTATATACGGGCACCGTAATTATTGATTTGACTGCGGCTACGGATTGGATATAAAAACATGCTTATATCTTAATTTGTCTATAAACGATATATGTATTCCACTAAAAAGAATTAAATAATTTGTAAAAACATAATGTTTTATTTGTACCATTTAAATGTAGATGCACATTAGTCTCCAGTATTCAGTTTAGTTTGGGTATTTTGGTTTTTGGTGTCTTGGTTCTAAAAATTTAGGTACCATTTAGGTATTTACAAATTTTTGTTTGGTTTCTGTTGAGTTATTTGAGTTTTTGGTTCGGTCAGTGGCAAAGTTGGAAACCGATGTGTAAAAAAGGGGGTCCAATTCAGCTCGAGTTTGATTCTGTTTTTTGGGTAATTACGGATTTATAAAGAAAATATCGTATAATTTGGAGTTTTAGTTTTAGTTTTAAATATCATATAATTCAGATAATATGATATTTAAGATCAAAATTATTTGGATAATTTGGTTTATAAATAATATTTATAGGATATTTGGTTATTCAGAAATTAAGTGTAATTAATATTTGTAAGTATATTATTCGTATTTTTTAAAATTGAGGTACCCATTTATATTTTTTATTTTTTTGATTCAGCAACTAAAAACATGAATGGACAAAAATGGCAGTCATATTAAATAAATGCATTTTATCTGTATTTATTCTGCATGTCATTCATATAAATTTAAAATGAATTCATAAAATATGAAAATGCTCTCATGGAGCGTCTCCTAGTTTAAATAATGAGTAAATGTAAAGTAAATAATGTTATAGAAATATAATAGCTTATATAATTGATTTTCTTTTGCAAATGACATTCTATTTAAATGTCACTATATCCAAAACTTGAAATGCTAGTATTGTAATTAAAATCTTATGAGGAGTGAAGATTTGTAACTGATTAAGATTTCAGAACAAAAGCGTTAAGCCCATGAGTTTGAAGTCTATTTAGATAGTTGAGTATTATTCCCAAACAGGAAAATCTGATGGGCAAATGAGTTTTTTTTTTTATTTGAGGGAAGCAAATGAAACCAACTATGACTAAGCAAATAACAACTTTCATTCAGAGTTTTTTAGCAAAAAAAAAAAAATTTCATTCAGAGTTTATGCTAATAATCATACTCCTAATTTTTAATCATGTTCTTCAAATAGTTAAAAGAAGACATTTTCTACTTCCCACTAAAACAATCAACATTTTCCTAAATGTTTTGAAATCGTATTTTATTCCAAATTAGTTAAACACTAATAAATTCCACGTGGCAATTAGAAATGCATCATAAAAAACGATGTGAACAAATTTAAGAGGATCAATACAAGCTAGAAAAATTAGGCTATAGGTTGGAAGAAATGAATTAGGTGCTGGGATGTGAGGGAAACAGTTGGAGAAGAATACTAACTGATGATTGACACAAACTGTTAGAAGCTCAGCCAAATTCAAGATGAAAGATGACAATTAATACAGCTGACACAACCCATTTTCACTCACTGTGAGGTGCTCTTAGTTCTAGACACTGAATGCCCATAGTGAAAAATGTCTAGACCTAAGCGTCTCCAGTCTTGTAACTCTATATTTTTCTTCTAAAATGCAGTAAATAGAAGTCTACACCTAAGTAATAGTGAAAGTAACCGGAAGAATGAGAAGTGAGGAAACGTGAGAAACATGGAAGGATATTAGGGAAACATTAAAAGTAATATTAGTATATCTCAAAGTCAAAGAACGCAGGGTAGAGTTTTATCTTTCATCAATATGTTTGATATAGAAATAAGGAGTTTAATGTTTTACCAATATATCGACCAAACAAGTTTAGGCAAGGAGGAGAACAATCCAAATTTTAATAACACATAAGAAACAAGTTTCGTTCGATCAAAGGCCAACTCTTTAATTTAGTTGTGAACAACAACTCTTCCTCTCGTTTGCTCTCTTCATTGTCTTTGGGTGTGACTGGTAACCAAAAGAATGAAGTGAAACACTATATTCCTTAACATTCCTTAAACAATTTACCATTCATGAGGAATAATATTTCCTTTTCATTCCTGCTCATTTTCTAATTCGTAGAGAACTATAGAACAAATTTGTTCTTTATAAATTTTTATAAGGAATCAGTATTCTTCATAATTCTTTAAATTTTATTCCTATTCATTCTTTTTTCATCCATTCTTATTGTTCCTATGATGGTTATCAGTCACACCCTTTGTTTCTTCCCTTCCATTTTTCATTGTTTTTTCCGCTACCCCATCGCTCTCCTCATCAAGATAATTGTTTTTATAGATGTCTTCGCACTATGATGGTAATTCTTCACATCAAATACAATTAAAACAATTAAGAGGTAATAATTTTCATTTTTGTTTTTCTTCAAAGTTCTTAAACCTATCGATTCTTTTTAACTTAATCTTGTATTCTCTTACATTTTTTATAGATGTCTTCTCCTAATGATAATGGTTCTGATTCAGTGGTTAACAAATACATTGTGCTGCTAGGGTTTGTGTTGATAAATATAGGCTTAGGTCTGGTATTCTACTGCCTAGGTAGATTAATAAGAATGTTTTATTTTACTTAATCTCTAATAACAAATGTGAATACCGGAAATATAAAATTAGGACATAGTGATAATGCTATCAACAATGAAAATCAAGAAGTACCGCTAGTTCCTATTTTGAGGGAAAATTTCATGTTTGTATATGACGAAAGCGAATGTAATATTTGCTTAGAAGAATTAGCATCCGATGTCAGTATTGGCATATACGACATGTGGGCATGCATTCCACTTGGATTGTCTTCTTATATTTTACTTATGTTTTGCTAATGTTTACTCATATTTTGTTTATATTTTGCTAATGTTTACTTATATTTTGCTTATGTTTTGTTATGAACAACAATAATGTTTGAACAAGCCAATTTTCTAGTTGTTTGAAAATCCATTGTACATTTTTCATACTTAAAACAGAGGTATAAAAATATGGAATTGTTGTTTCAACTTTCAAAATACAAAGAAACGACTACTTACATATTTTTATGGCTTACTTAATGTCCAATTTGTGTGCTCAAAATGGAATTTTTTACATGGGTTTTATATGTACAAGTTTCTATGGTGATGATTGATTACTCACGTCTATGTTTCTTGTTTTGCAAGGGAAAAAATCTCAGGGGTCTGAGAATCAATTTAACGATCATGAGAAGAATGATGTCACATACACAATTACACATTATAAATATGAAGGAATGAAAAGAAGAAGCAACACAAAGTGAGATATCTAAAAACAAAACATGACATATCAATCTTTTTCGTGTTCTGTTTTGTCCGGAACACACTCTGCACTAATCATATATTAACCTTATCCAGTCATCAAACCAGAATCAATCCCAAAACCCAAAGTATGAAGTTATATTTACATTCTATGTTGCTGCTCCTTTTGATTTGTTCCCAGTTCTTTCTATCAAAACTTATTGATCACAAAAGAACCAAGCTTAGTTTCTTATTGGATCGTTCCATAGTAGATAGGAAACGGTACAGGTATATGTGGTTTTAGATGCAATAAGCCCTCGCCATAGTTTAGGATATAAATAAGATGGCAGATGGGTTTGTCTATGACTGTGGTTCACGTACTTTGTGATAGAGGTTGATGGTATCTTTGTGGCATGGATCAAGACTCAGAGCTGCTTCACAGTCTCTGATAGCGTTTGTAGTTTCACGCATTGAAGCGAAGAATGCTGCTCGGAGATGTAACAGCTGGAGGTCAGGTTTAAAGGCTATAGCTTTTGATAACTCTTCAATGGCTTCAATTTCTCTATGGTCGTCCATAAGAACTATAAACTCAATATCATGAGGATTAGTTCTCAAACAAAAACAGTAATAAAGAAACAAGAAATGGATGTGAAACTTTTGCAGACCTGCGGCTCTGTATCTGTATGGGTAAGTTCTCAGAGGATCTAACTGTGTCGCCATCACTAGGTCTCTCTGTGCCATCTCTCGGTCACAATACTCTGAACGCTTCTCAAAGGCCGATGCATTGTTCTGAGCTTTCTCTATCAACTTTGTCATCTCATTATACGCATCTTTCCTTTGGCTTTTCAGATGGTAAACACGAGCTAAGCCTTGGTGAGCTCGTGTGTGTTTGATGGTTAGCGCGTTCTTGTAGCAATCAGCTGCAAGATCCAGCTTATCACAGTCAACGTATACACTTCCCAAGTTGTTCAAAGCCTGCAAGTACAACAAACTCTTAACAATACTGCAAAGTGGATGATAAAACCAATGGGGAACAGCTTCTTTACTTACTTGTCCCTTACGGAGACCATCTGATGGACATCTAAGTGCTTCTTCAAGGAGCTGAATGACATACTTTGAGGACTCAGGGTCGAGCGTAGAGTCTGCAAGAGCATAAGCTTTAAGGAAATACGCTTCGAAGGATCTTTGTATGGAAACAGACTTCCTCAGCCTTGGCCAGAGCTTCCTCACGGTGGCCTGTGTCATACAATATCCATCCTTCATACACAAGTCTCTCATGCTCCGTACTTTGAATGGTTTCTGGCCAGCCTAAGGCTACGCATTGCTGCCTTTTGACAATTTAGCCTGAAATATCACACAATCAGATGAAACAAAACACATCACTTATAGTGTAACCAAAACATATTCCCTCTCTTCCACAAATTAAGAAAACACATTAATAAATATCATAATGCATTATATTATGTAATTATTAGGTTATTGAAGTTTAATTCAATAAATTCAATTATCTACTTGAAATTTACTATTATTAAATAAAAATTATATCAAACATAAAATATATTTCTATGAAACAGAATTGTACCTTAATAGAAGAAGAGACTGTCTGAAACGCAGAAGGCTCTTCCCTGGATCATTAGCCAGCATATGATGAACAACAGCCAGAGATCCAATATCATCGACAGAAGACCAACGATCATAGAGCTGCATCCAACAGTCAGCTTGGTTCCGTCTCTGGACCAGCGGCCGGAGGAGCTCTACCATATGGTCACCATGAATTTTCTTGTTAAACATCAAGAAGTTCGGCTCCAGTGTCAAAAGCGCTCTAATATCTTTCAAAGCACCTTCATAGTTCTTCATAGCTATAGAAATCCACGCCCGCATCTCTAAACAGTCAGGAGAGACTTTAAACCTCAGAATCTTGTTCAGTTCCGCGACCGCAGAACCAAACTGACTCTCCTCGACCAATGACACTGCCCTGAACTTGTAAGGGAAAGTCAAAGTAGGGTCCAAATCCGTGGCGATTTCTATATCAAACATCTTCTCATCACAGCTGCGGTACAAAGACCTCTCCTGGTGCATCCATCCAGTGGCAGCAGGGGAACCCGAAATCAACGAGTTCATGGTCTTATAAGCCGAGTATCGATGTCCACGCTTAAACTTACACCTGGCTACACCAACAAGGGAGTAAACATGACCTGCCTTGACCGCTGTGCTAAACCATCTCTGAGCATCTTTGTATTCTTTCCTCTCAAGCATCACAACCCCTAACTGGTGACAAGCGAGCTGTTTCTGCCAAGCCTCCACCGCGCATTCGACCAAACATTCTAACACCATTACAGTTGTGTTTGATTCCATATCTTCTTCCATAGCAATCTGGCTTAAGAAGAGGTACAACGTAAACGAAGCATGCCCAACCAAGGCCAGCCTTTCCCGTCCCTCGACGCTACAGAGAATCTTTACAACGTTCGGGTTATGCAGCGAGCTAGGCAACTCTCTTAGAAAACCTGAAGACAAGCAGCCACAAGAAGGTACGCAGCCTCCTCCAAACCATACTCAATCAACAACACCGCGTCATCGAGATTACTAACGAGACGAGCCAAAGTCATGTCACAAGCTGCTTTCAACTCGTCGCAGCAGAACTGGTTCGCTAATGTGAGTAGCTCCAAGACAACGTTAGGAGGAAACATCTCAACTTTTCGAACCCTACTAAACATCTCAGCAGCTCTCATCCCTTCCACAGAGATTCCGTTCAAGCTGATAGTGTTTCGCTCCGTCTCTCTAAAGCCACCGTATAACATTGCCCTAAAGGGTTCTGATAAAGACGCTACCTTGCGCCTTCACGCAAGGAACTTCCTCGTCGCCTATACAGAAGGACATGTCGTAATCTACCTCTGATGTCGAAGCACTCTTCGAACATCAACGTCAACGTTGTACCCGGAACAGAGACATGGATCGTAAACGGACTCCGGGTTCGTACCCGGAGACGAGACTCGCTTTAGGGCATTCGAGGTTTCTTCCGCAGCAATCCATTGATGTTGTCCCGATCAGCTCATCTTCTCTCCTCTCGTAACGTAGCCAAGAAGCTAAGACAACTTTGGTAGTGAACGTTAAAAGGCGTGTTGCCTAGCTGACCGGAGACTCCGCCGGAAAAGCTTGGGATCCGATAAGCCCCGGAAGATTACGCATTGCTCTAGATAAGCATCAGACTTCTCGAAATGCGAGCAGTTCTCGATTTGTCGGTAGACATCGGCTAGCTTGCCGATCAAGTCTACGAATTTTAGAGAAGGCTCTATCTGAGGCTCGAGGAGGATTTGCGACGGGGAGACCGTAAGGGAGGAGAGAGTCTTTTGAAACGACGAGCGTTTTGAATTGGAGGTGGTGGATGAGGCCGGGTGGATTTGGAACGGAACGAGTTGACTCGGAGGTGATCGTGGAGATGGTGAAACAACTTTTCGCCGGCTCTTTCGGTGGTAGAGGGAGGAGGTGGCGGCGGAGGAGGGTTGAGAGTCGTGGCTTTGCATCCTTCGGTGAGTTTCAACGTTCGCATTGTCGTGAATAGATTAGGATGCATCTTCTTCAATCAATCAGTCAATCAAATGAAGAAAAATAGGGTAAGCTTTTTAAGGAAAGTTTCTAAATTTAGACGATTTG
Organism: Raphanus raphanistrum subsp. raphanistrum; assembly: GCA_019706035.1. Classification (NCBI taxonomy): domain Eukaryota; kingdom Viridiplantae; phylum Streptophyta; class Magnoliopsida; order Brassicales; family Brassicaceae; genus Raphanus; species Raphanus raphanistrum. Next base: position 11,435,891 of record CM033982.1, on the reverse strand, counting down.
AGATTTTGAGTTAAAAGGGCTAATCGGGAAACTAGAGATGACGCCGGGATGTCCCACCGGAGATCTCTGAACCTGAGACCACCGAGAGAAATCTCTTCGTCTCTCTTCTCTTTCCTTTATTTTGATTCTCGTTCTGGACACAAAACGTGTTTTCGCAGTGTAGTTTTCATTATTTCCTTTCTATTTTCTCGTTATGTCCGTAAAAGTAGAGAGAAGGGAATTGGAGGAATGATCTCTCTCTCTCTTCATCTTTTGGTTTATTCTCTCTCTCTCTAAAAATGCAGTGTTTTATTATTGGTTATGTCATTTTGGTGTCTTTTTATTTCCCTTTTGTGTGATACTGGTTAATTTGGTTTATATATGGAAATAAAACCAGGATGCAGAATCTTGATGTTTACTTCAGTTACTCGACTAGATTCTTGCATAAGAGAGTATGGAAGCTCTCAGGGAAGATAATTGATTGAGCTTCAACAGAGTCCAAAGAAGTATGTTTATATAGGAACTGAAGAGAGCTTAAAATGAAGACATTTGTTTAGAAACAACGGATTTGGTCTCAAGTTTCTGTCTTTCGGAGGAAAATTAGAAGATATTATTGTCTACCTTTTACATCTAACCTTCTCTAACTGACTAGGAAAAACAGAGATGTACAATTATTATACTCATTACTCCTGAGGCAACCAACAATGACCTATTGTTGTTATTTTTCTTTGGCTCTAGTGATGACTACCATTCACTAGATTTTTTTTTATGAGTGAATGTTAAACTAATTCAAAGGAAAAATAAACTGTTTTGTATAACAAAGTTGTTTGACGTGATCTCTAATTTCCAGAGATCTCGGTGGATGTTTCCAAATTGAGACTTACATGTTGAAGTAATACCATGATGTTAAGTGTTAACAGAGAGGAGATATAAAACTATGGAGAGGATGTTGATTGTTTATTTTTATGTAATAAAGGGGGAAAACATGTAAGAAGAAGAAAGATATGGAGAACACCAGGTCCAAAATAAATGGGTAATTAATGAGAAAAAGCATGAGAACATATTGTAGTGATAGCTTTAACCAAGAGGGAGTTTACCATAAAGATCGAGTTCAAACATGAAAATCGAAACAAGGTATACAAACGACCTCAAAAAAAAACGAAAATGAGATCTTAAAGCCCAATTTTTATAGGGCCTTCATATAAAACCCATATCCATATGAATACAGTTAAAAACTAATGATCTCATCCCAACCGATAACTCGAATCTCTCCGACAAAAATGGCTGCAATCAGTTTCTCCTCTGTGCACGCCTCACCCTCTCCCCGTGTTTCCCGTCCACATATTTCCAGAAATACCCCTACCCTTACTCTCTATTCACGCTTCACACCATCCTTCTCCTTCCCCTCTCTCTCCTCCACCCTCCGCGTCGACACACCCCGATCTCGCCGTCCCTTCCTAATCGCCTCCGCCTTAAAGTCACTGGGGGAGACGGAGCAGCTCCCGATCGCGGAGGCCGAGTCGATTCCGGCGGAGTCCGGCGTGTACGCCGTCTACGATAAGAGCGACGAGCTTCAGTTCGTCGGAATATCTCGGAACATCGGGGCGAGTGTAGCTGCTCACGTGAAATCGGTTCCGGAGCTTTGTGGCTCCGTCAAGGTGAGCTCATCATCTCCTCGATTGACAGTTGAATCAGTGAATCTTGATTGTTTGGAAGCTAATGAAAGTTCTTGATGATCATCAACTACACTTGTCATATTTGCTGTTAATTATTGTATTTTATGTTACTGTGAGAAATAATCGAAAAATGAGTATGCACATTATCATGTTCATATGCCACGTCAGTACATATGTGTATAGGAGTAGAGCACACAATATACTTGTCGAGTTAATTTTGGTGAGGAAAGTATTATGTTATCCAACTTAGCTTAGCTCACATACGAAACATTCATCTATTGAGCATGTCTATCAGAACCACAAGTGCTAATAATACGCAACCACATGAACGAGCCTAATTAATAGAGAACCACAAGAAGATGTTTCCAAGCCTTGAGATAGTTTGTATATGGAAAAGACTGAGACAGGTCAAAGAGAGTGTGAACCATATTATGTTAGGATTTTTCATTTCCTTGCACTTCCTTTTCATTACTTGGTTCCGAGGATTTTTGTTTGTAGATACATGAATAGTGGTCGTTAGTTTGAAGAGTTTTGGAAGGTTAGTTTGTTCTATTTGATGTTTTGTACTTTCAGTTAATAAGAAGAGTTAGTTTGTCTTGTGTCCATGATACTTTACTCTTATCAGCTTACAGTCATATGATATCTCAAATAGCTCTTTTGAACTTTAGTTAACATTACAGATTAACATGGAAATAGAAACTGTAAGAGGCCTTGTTGTGTTTGTTTGTTTGCCCATGGACTCATAGCCAACAACAACTTTATGTACATGATGAATAGTGGCAAGTTTTGACATTATGTTTGAATGTGTCATCATTGCTTGCTTAGGTTGGTATAGTAGAAGAAGCAGACAAAGCTGTTCTAACACAAGCATGGAAATCATGGATAGAAGAGCACATAAAAGTAACGGGAAATGTCCCTCCAGGGAACAAGTCAGGGAACAACACATGGGTCAAACAGACTCCAAGGAAGAAATCTGACATCCGTCTCACTCCAGGTCGCCATGTCGAGCTCAATGTCCCCTTAGAGGAACTGATTGACAGGTTAGTAAAAGAGAACAAAGTGGTAGCTTTCATAAAAGGGTCGAGAAGCGCTCCTCAATGTGGATTCTCGCAGAGAGTTGTTGGGATTCTTGAGAGCCAAGGAGTGGATTATGAAACGGTTGATGTTCTTGACGATGATTATAACCATGGGCTAAGAGAGAAGCTGAAGAGTTATAGTAATTGGCCTACGTTCCCGCAGGTGTTTGTGAAAGGAGAGCTGTTAGGAGGTTGTGATATATTGACCTCAATGTATGAGAATGGCGAGCTTGCCAATATGTTTAAGTAGTTTCATCTCTGTTTATTTCTCTGTTTCTAGTTTGTACAACTCAAAACATTTATAATAAACGTTTGGAACCTCTTTAATTTGAAACTTGTTTGTTCACATATTTAAAGCTTACAGATTGTTATACTATTTGCAAATTGATGATAATTTCTGAGAAAAATTGACAAAAAATGCAAAAATATTTATATTATTATTTGCAAATCAATTTTTAATGAACGTCTAAAATCTTAACTACCGTTAATAAAAAATTATATTAGATTTATTAATATATAATAACCTATAAATTATAAACTAGTTTCATTAATTGATAATCATCATTGTTTAAAAATATTATGCATTATGTTAGCCAAAAATATTTTATATCATAATAATCTAAAAATAAATATAAATCATGTATATAATTTATGTATATATGTATGTTTTCAAGTTTATCTCAGTAATAAAATATATTTTATTAAAATAAAAAACTTTACCCGTATATAAAATAATTTAATATTTAATTAATTATTAAATATTTAAAAAAATCTGAAAATAATTTATTCTAATGGTCTTTGAATTGATAATATACTCATTTATAAATTTTGTAAAATTATTAAGTTCGCAAGTGCGAGCAAAATAACTAATTTATTTAGTATTTTCTTTTTCTTTTTTAATAAATTCTATCGGCTGATTCGTCGGCTTCGAGAGAAACACACTTAGTACTACAGAGTTGATTAACCCAAAAATGTATCACACTGTCTGATCTGAATTTAGAATGTCTTCCGATTAATGCCAGAAGATAGACCGATTATCTGTTACAGTCCACTACATAAACTAAATGGACCAAATCCTAAATCAAAACAGACCAAGTAATGCTAATTTAGGTCTCATAAAAAATAAAATTGAATGCAGGATTATTGTGGGTACATACTAAGTCCCAAAAGATTATCAATAGGTTACCACCACTTGATTATCATTAGTATTTAAAAATTCAAAATTTTGTGTCTTCAGATTATTTTGTGTACATACAAAATTTTGTTTTTTTTTTTAATTTGTGTCTTCATCTTTTTAACAAAAAAAATCTATCTAATCGGATTTAATCTATTGGTAAATTCATGTTATCTGAATTAGAATTTGTAAATCATAGAATCAATTAAACATATTTTTTTTAAAAAATGAAAACTATAGAAATAATAATTAGTTTGAATTTACAAGTCCATTAAAATACCAAAACTAAAAACTTTTATTAAAGAAAAATAATAAAAATGTAAAAGAGAAAAAAAATATTCAGATTTAAGATATTTTAACATAATCATGAAATTTTTAAATGCTACTTTATCTCTTATTTGATAGTTTTAACCACAATTTCAATTAAATAACAAATTCTTTAAAATATTAATAGTTTCAAATATTATATAAAATTTTACTAATGAAGGTGATCTTAGAGCAACCGTACTGTTTCGAAAACCAATAATTTCATAAAATTTGAATATTAGTATTCTAATATAGTTTTATAATCAATACTATTAAATTTGGACCATGCTCCATTGATATTAATCGAGTCCAACTAAAAATAAGAAAGCAATATATAACTGCTTATATGCATATAATTATAACTGATTACTCTAAAACCTTCTGGCAGCAAGGAAGCATTAAATAACCGCTTATATCCATATATTTTAACTGCTCCCTTAAAAAGTCTCAGATACAAGCATTCTTTTTTTTTTAAAGCATATCATTCTAATATTGATACAGCTAAACCGTAAATTGATTAAACCAAATTGGGTTATGAACTTTAGTATAGGCTTTTATTTTTTGATTTCGTTAAGAAACCTGAAAACTTTGATAAATCTAATAACCTTAAGAAGTTGGATTACACAATTTAAATTACATATCTTCAGCAACATACATATTAATACTTCAAATTATAGTGAATATTCTTGGTTTAATTCTTTTATAATAAGTTAAAATAATATAAAATGAACATAAAGTTTTATAATATTTTAGTGAATATAAATTAAAATATAAAATTAATTTATAAGATTTTTATTTATAATATTTCAGTTTTAAATTTAAAATACTTTTATAAAGTATTTTTACATTTATTTATCTACAACCATACGCAAAAGCAAATGTTATCTGAAGTCATTTTTTAATTTTAAAAATGTGGAACAATTTTTGAAACAATTTATAATATTTTGTGATCATTGTAAAATGCCAACAATGCTATCTTAATATAAGTATCAAAAAGCAGTTGAAGATGTTTTTATTTTTATTTTACAATATAGATAGGGATAATAACAAATATGTTGTATTAACGGGTGAGAAAATAATATAAATTATATTTTCGTACCAATTAGTTACGCAGGTTTCTTTGTGGATTTTTTTAATATATTTTACAACATATATATAGTTGACTATCATAAAATTATAATAGATAATTGATAACAAAAAAAAACTAATCTAAATCAAACAATTAGTTTTATTAATAGATTCATAATCTACAAATCATATATTTTTTATAAAAACTTAAAAGTTAACTTCCTAATCAGTATACAAACAGATTTTAATAATATAACTAAAAATAAAAAACTAATAATTAAAAATTACGTATTGGTTCAACCAGTGGTTTAAATGGTAAACCGGGTTTTGGGTTTTAGCGGATTTTATTTAATCTACAAAATCATGTCATCTTTTTCTTATAAAAACTTAAAATTTAACTTTCTAATTAGAATACAAACATATTCTAATATCATAACTAAATAAATGAATAATTAAAAGTTATTTATTGGTTCAACCAACTGGTAGCCGCGTCTTGAGTTTTAGCGGGTTTTTGTAGGTTTTACCGGATTATTAAATAATGATTTTTTTTCCAAAACTCAAACTAGGTTACATATCTGATCACCAGATTTACCGATTCAACCGCGGATCTGGTTCAAGTTTCAAAGCACTGGATATAAGTGTATAGCTATGCATTATCACAAATTCAATATAATTATCAAAACCTCTTACTCATAACTTTTTAGAAATAGTATACACATATATAATTACAAAAAAACATAAAAAAAAAATTTCTAGAAAAATAAAATAAAAATATACCCGCCCTTTTCAAATGGCGGATCAGAATCTAGTACGTTTTTAAATATAAACTTAGCTTTTTTTTTTTTTTTTTTTTTTAACTCAACAACCACTTTATATTAACCAAGATTGGGACTACATGATTTCACCACAAGGATTCAACCACTCTTACAGACAAAGAATTCTAGTATCACTTAGCATCACTAGATTGGATCCTAAGCTACCTGAACTCAGCCTTTGCTGTAATTTTAACCCATGGGAGCAAACTCTCTCTAAGACACAGAAAGAGCTGTCTCTGTAATATAAACTTAGCTTTGTGTAGTGACTATATGATATAACTCGAGAAGCTTTTCTTCGAGATACTGTGGAGATGATTGGCAAGTGTTTCAGAAGTGCTGTAGAATTTTTCTATAGCCCGAATTATTTCTACAGCCTAAATTTTTATCAATCATGTTTTATAAATATTTTTTGAAGTTACAGATTTTTATTTCCTTTTATTTATCTTTGGCTGTGGAAAGCAATAAATCTAGAGTACTTATTTTTTACTTTAGAAAATTTATATTGAAATCGTTAAATTTTTTTAAACCTACATCTAAAATCTTACAGCAAAATTATTTACAGCCACATCAAAAATATATTTCTATTTTTATCTTCACTTTTTGCTTTCTAAAATATTTTATATCAAGAAGATATTCATATCTATCCCAGGGATGGAAGTACTTTTAATAGCTGTTAAGATAGGTGCATGATCTTTCTTAGATTTTATGAATCTGCAGAAGAGTACACATGCCAGTTACATATATATTTAACACATGCTAGATAACAGAATCGAATCAAATCAAACAAACAAAGTAATATTTAAAGAAGTTTTCAGTTTGATTCTTTTCTCTTTATACGAGGAAAGAAAAGAGTAAGCAAAAGGGTAGAATGTCTCGACAGACAAGTTGTAGCATTTGCTTTGTCAAAAAAGGTCAGTGTCGGTGACAGTATGTCTTGTTGTCCCTCTCAACCAAACGCTCCACGAATCTCTAATTCATGTACCAAAGGCCAAAGCCAAGCACGTGAATCATCTTTCTCTTAGTGTTACATCCTTCGATATGCTTAGAATGTTAGATATTCTTATGGGCCACGAAGATATAGTTACGAGTACGAATTAGTTACCATGTTGATATCAAAATACATCAAGGAAAAAAACGTTTTCTCAACATTTTGAATCCAGACGTGGGATAAAGGTAACTTTGTCTGCCACTTAGTCTGTCCACTCTTTTGAGCAAATTCTATATCCTAAAAGCTTCGTTTAATCATCAATGAATTCAAAATTGTAAGTTCAAATTTTAAAATATCATGAACCGATAGAAGGGTCTGTCTAGTACAGGGCCGGTCCTAAATAAAACTGAAAGAAACATTTATTTTAAATCCCCAAATTTTATGAAAACTACATAAATATAGATTCCCAAAAGAAATTTTTGACCACAAAATTTGTTAAAAATAATTTTTATTTACATCTTTAATAAATCGCTTATGATCCTTTAAATCTCAGGACCGATTCTGGTTTAGTGCGACTCAACAAGAGTTGACTGCCTTACAAGAGGTAAGAGCACCATTATTGGTGTCTTTGCACTAGAGTCCTTAAGAAAAATAATATGTGTATGTATATATTATATATGCGTGTGTAATTGTGGGTAAAGGATTTTACGGAAACCAAAGCCAAAAGTTTTTAATTTTTGGCTTTGGTTTCCGTAAAGTCCTTAACCCTACAATTACACACACATATATAATATATATATACACATATATTTTTTTAGGGAGTTTGTACTGGGGACTCCCCAATAATGTTGCTGTAAGATGCCGGTCAGAAAACTATGTTAAAAGAACTTGAACGGCATCTTTGGTCCTTTGGATAAAATAGATTACAATTTTTATTATTTACTAATACGCAACAGAAAAAAAATGTCTGCAACAAAACATTGATCAATTAATACGATTGATCTTGACAACGGAGAGACACATCTCTTGTAACAACAATTTTTATTAAATATATTTTACATAAAAAGTCTCATGTGTGAAATACTCACTCTGTTCCGTGAGTAGAAAATATTTTTTTATATATATTTTCTAAATGAAAACATTGTTATATCTACTCTAAATTATATCTCAATCAATAGAATAATAGGACGGAAACTATAAAAATTGTATAACATATAAAATCAAATAATGTTTTGTATTGAAATTCTAAAATAACAATTATTGTGAAATATTTTTTTTACTGTACAATGACAATTAAAATGAAATTGTAGAAATGCGAAATGATATATAAAATTATAGATCTATCTTATAATTTGCGAAGTGGCTTTTTGTATTTGATCTCTCAAATTTAAAACTAATGTTATTATTGTTGATACTCTTAATAAATGATTATTTTTATTATTATTTTTACTCTAAAATATATTGTTAATCTTATGACTACAATATGACACAAATATATTATCTCTATAGTTTTCTTGTTCTCGTTCATTCTAAGTCGTTTTGGTTTACTCTTTTTTATACTATGGTTTATAGTTTGCTTTGTTTGTTTCTTTTTTTTTGAAAAAAAAGGTTAAATCCCGAATCTATTAAAGATACAGACCTAACCCCCGGGTGGAGGTACAACCCATGTATAGACATTCTTCTGAGCATTCATATGGGCCTAAAGCAATAACCAGCCATATCCGTATGAGGTTCGCCGTATTGGATTTTGAACCCGGGTTCGCCGTATTGGATTTGCCCTATTTGTTTTATTTGCTAACATTCCATTCTCCACTTTCATGCTGATACGGATGTTCTGTTTTCAGTGGTTCAATCGTTGTTCGGTGCAGATCAGAAAATATAACTGGTTATAGTTGTTTGCGTGAAGGGTAATAATATAAACAACAACAAAGCTTGGTTTTGTATTATTTTGTTGTGTGTTTCTCTCTTTATTTCTAGATTTTTTTGGAGGTTTGACATATATATATATAGATTTTCTTAGTGCATGACTATATGTACTCTTTTGTTGTATTTTTATTACAATAGATGTAGGCTTTGTAAATTGGAAGTATTCTTCTGTGTTTTATGTATGTTTGGATGGTTCGTTTTTTAATATACAACTTGACTCAGAACTATTAGCAGTCAGTCTCCTTTTATCAGTCGTAGTTATATTCGTATATGTCTCTGTTCGGTTTCTTATGAGAAGAAACTGTAGATGTTATAACTGATATCTTTATTGATGTACGTACAGGTGCAACCAGTGGCGGAGCTAGGAAAATGTTTTACAAGGGTCAATCTCTAAAAATAACACATATCACATGGGTCAATGTGCCAACACTGTGACTCCGCCACTGGGTGCAACATAGATCTGTACACAAGTTTGTTATGAGAAGATATACGCTTTACGTGAGTTAAACATCTACTTGAAAATTATAAATGATCAAAAAAAAAAAATACAGTATATATATATCTGCACTTTGCGTTCCATTGTTATCATTATACTTAGTTAATGTAAACTGTAAAGACAGCAATGTTTCGTTGACCAAAAAAAAAAGACAGCAATGTTTAAGATTAAATGGCATACAAATATTATGGGCCGACAGATTAACCGAAATCAAAACCAGGAAGAAAGAATGTGGGGTTAATGCATTCATAAAGAGAAAACTCAATGTATGAGTGTTAAGTTTTTCCAAGGATATACTAACTATTCCCATCAAATAACTACACCTACACCCCTATACCATGTCTAGAAAGAACAAGTTAACTTACGTTAAAATATTAGACGTAGAGAGAACCATCTCTAGTAAGCTTAGCAAGCAATGCATTGATCAGTGAATCTCTCTTCTCTGCCCTCATCTCCTCCCTGGACCGCCTTTGCTCCTCTCTGTCCCTCCACATCCGCTCCATTTCTACCCTCTCCTTCTCAATCTCCGCCATCTTCCTTCTCCATTCTTGTTCTTTCTCTGCTCTCTCCTTCTCCCTAGCCTCCCATCTTTCTCTCCACTCAGTCTCCATTCTCGATTGATGTCTCATAAACTCATCTAAAACCTCTCTTACACTATTACTGGTATTACTATTACTTATACCTCCTTTTTGCTTCTTCACCATGTTCTTTTTCGGGTTTGATATTTTAGAGTCGTTGCTGATATCTACTAGCTCTTCATTCACCTTCTCTTCTTCTTCATCTGAAGAAAACTGCTCTGAGTGACATCTTTTTCTGGTTGTCCCACTTACTCCTTCTCTTCCCTCGGATTCGACCCATATCATTTTTTGCATTCTACTTGTAAATATAATTTCCATATTATCAAAAAAAGGGAATTGTTGTCTTGCTGACTCTGCATCCATTGTCTCACTTCCCTAGAGACACATGACCAATAGGATAACATGCATATATTGAAAACTACTTAGATAATCTCTATCTAGGGAGAATACTAATTTGCGGGTCTCTGTCCCGAAAAGATTATGGACTACTAATAAGATTCGGACTTTCTTGTAACATGTATACTTATTTTGTATATAGCATAGTTTCATGCACGACCTCTAACTATAGCAGAGTATATAATTAAACATAATAACCTAAATAAAATAAAAGGAAAGAGAGATGGAAGATTAATGGGGACCTTAAAACGAGTGACGAGGTTCTTCCACTTGCACTTGCACTGTTCAGGGCTACGAAGAAAGCTTTTGTCTCTCATCTTGTTAGAGACAACCTCCCAGAGAAGCTTGTTCCGTTTTGTCTCCATGAAAGTTCGATCCAGCTCTCCTCTTACGGCAATCAACTCTTTTGTCTCTTCTAAGCTCCACTGTGGAAACCTTTCCCCTGCAGCCACAGTTGCCGGAGACGCTATTTCTGGCGTTTGAGATTGAGGATGAACATGGTGTTGATATTTATTGAAGGATTGCAGGTGGTGAAGCTGATGCTGATGCCCATCCATATGAAGAAATAATCAAGAAACCAGGTAAAAGAGAAACAAGAACCACCAAAGATCTCTAAAGACTAAAGCAAAGGTTAGATCTTTTTAGGGGCTTTCACTTTTCAACATCGAAAATGAGAAATACAATGTGAAAACGTCTATAGAAAGATGTCTAGTTTCTTTGATCGTCATTCTTTTCTCCTGTCGCCATCTGTCGACGCGTTTACTCTTTTTTTCTCTATGTATTCTAATATAATTTAACTTTTTGTATTTTTCTTTTTGACAAAAATATTAAAGAAAAACTTTCGGTAACTGTGTCATATTTGATTATGTGAAAGCATTTATTTGGAAAAAGATTAGTCTCTAACTAAAGTGTATTATCTATCCACGTCACGGATGTGGATATTTCTATCGTTTTCTTTTTATAATGTAATAATCACTTTAGTTTGACCCAAATAATTTATATTTGACTGTCGCAATATAATCAATGTTTATGAAATAAATTTGTTACCACTCTCTTCTTGAGATTTAATTGTCACTTTATTGTTGTACGGATTCAGCTTTTAGATTGTGTGAGTATACTCACACATTTTAATAAAACACACTAAATTTATATTTTTTTTTATCTTTCTTCCACAATTTTATATCCATAAAAATTCAATAAATACAATTAAGTTTTTTCAAGTTTACAATTAGATAATAAAACATGCATTGAAAATATAAAAAAATAGATCTTTTTAAAACATTTTTTTTTAGAAATATAACTTTTAAGAAACGGAGAAGTACTAAATTTGCTAATTATACTCATTTATATATTAAACACATTTTGTGTTCACTTACACAGTATAAAAGGTATTAAATTAAGATAACTTCATCAGTTCAGCTCAGCTCAGCTCATAATGAATTTGTCTATTTCCATGAGTTAGCTAAACTCATCTCATTTATTATATAAGTTTCAATATGTAAACTTGAACTCAGATCATCTAGATCATGGATTAAATGAATTAAACTCACGATCAATATGAAAAATTATCAAAATTATCAAAATAATTAAAATATAGAATATTTTTATAATGTAATTTAAAATTTAAATATTAGAAATCCAAGACGTTAATATTAAATACCGAATAAAATCAACACCTAATAATATATTAAATCAAAGCTAAATTAGTGATCCAAAAATCTGTTTTACATAAGAGTTTTGAGATGATTCATCTTCAAACTCTTTATCTATTCAAATCGTATCAATATATATTTCCATGAGAGTCTTAAAAATATTTTGTTTTATATTTTAATTCTAAAGATATACAATATGAACATTGATATCAATATTCTTGTATATATTTATAAAATTTTGAAAACATGTTAATTTTATAAAATAAATATGATTAATATAGAAACTATCTTTCTTAAATAAGAAAAACAGAAATCATATATAAGCAACCAAGCTCATTAGTTAGCTCATATTCATTAAAAATCGTTCATATAACTCGTGATCTCATTTAAACTCGATCATTAAGCTTATTTATTAAATGAGTCTAAGAAATAGAGTTCATGCTCATGAAAAGTTGAACTGAGCTGAGCCAACTCATGAGTTATAGCTCATTTTGACACCCCTACAATATATTTACTATAAATCGAAAATAATTCATCCAAAGGTTAGTACGCTAGTTTAAATACGCCCTTTTTTAAACATGATTGATTATATTGATTCTGAAGATTATATCAAGAGCTTATACATAAGAACACAACCAGTCCCGCGGATTAAACATATACCCCCGAAAACATTTGGCCACAAGAAGGAGACAAGATGAAACAAACAAACTTCTATAACATCAAGGGACAATCAACTAAATCCAGAACAAATTAAGAACTCATTTTGCATGTAGACTTTAAAAGAGAATTTTAGGAATAGACAAACGATGGAGATAAAGCTTGATCAAACCACCGAGATACGCAACTTCATATAGAGAATAGCCCAAACAAGATAGAGAACAAAGCTTCAGAACCCGAGAGACAACATGACAATCTTTTTCCATAATCTTCAAACCGGACAAGGCGATGTCGATGAGACGACTTTAAACACCAATTTGAACTTGAAAAAAAGCAGACCTCGATCAGATCAGGTAAATAACAAGGAGCAGTTGCAATTGACTCCAGATTCTGTCGCATGCAAAAGACAAGGAGTCAGAAGATCAAAACGAGAGAAGAAACCAAGAGATCTCAGGATATATATGCAACAACAAAAGGCTAAAATACTGGATACAGAATCAAATCAAAGATCAACCGAAAACGCCTAGAAGAAGCTTGTGTCTATATTTTTATTAGAAAATTTGTGACTTGAAAATTCACGACATGGCTGGTTGGTTTCTCGTATCCAACGGTATTGTGATCAGAAAGTTTAAAACATGTCTCTTATTTCTTAATTGACAGAGTACTCAGCAAATTAGAATCTTGTGACGTGTAGTTGATAGTTGACTCTTTTAGCTAAAGAGATGAAGAGTTAGTTTAAATACATTTATTTGTTGTTTTTCTTTAAAAAAAAAACACTTTTTAAATGTCACATGTAATTTGGTGTCACAGATAATCAACTCCTATTTCAATTTTTTTCTCAGATCTATCAGCTGCTTTTAAACTTTTTAGCGAAATCCTTGCTCTTCCTGCAGTTGGCTCTCTTTGCCGTCACCAAGAGAAACTCTCCTCAATCTCATTTATCCTTATTTGTCTTCTTTTATGATATTTTAGTGTTTTAGTGTTTTCCGGCTTTAAGGATAAACATGGCTTGTTTTCGGTGATGTTTCTGCTACTGTTTCGGTCTGAAGAAGGTTGTTGTGAAATAGCATGATTAGAGCGATTTTTGGTTGAATGTTTTTATTTTGATTATGAACTTTTCTTCTATGATGATAGATGTTCCGGATCTTTTGATCGAAGGAGTGAATAACCCACTTATCAACTTGATATCATAGATCCAATTTTAATATCTTGGTATCTCGGCCATGTTCGGTATATCATATGCACATCAGAGCTTTGGCTTATGTTGTTTCTTTCAGTGTTTTGGTTGTTTCTCTGTCGGACATCGAGCAGATCTTCCGACGTGGAACAGATGATGTTTATGGATCTTAATGACTGCATTCTTATTTGGCCTCCGTATGTCTCTCCACTCAAAGCAGATGGAAATATTTTGATCCTAAGCCATGGGGCGTCTCGCATGATACAAAAGTTGTCTTTCCAGCCTGTTTGAATCCATTCATGGTGCTTATAAAATTAGAATTGTTTTTTTGGTATTATTGGAATAGTGTGATTATCATTAATGCACATCTCTTCTCTTCTTCATCCTCTTTTTACCATATCTCTATTTTTTATTCATACGTACAAACACACACCACCAAATTTCAAAGCAATGAAGAAACAAAAATTCGGGGCTTACAAAATTGACTTTGGAGGAGAAGATGGCACCATAGAGAATGAGGTGACATCGCGCTTTTATACTCTGTTTTGTTTTTATATTATGTTTCTGTTTTTATACTTTGTTTATGTTTTTATACCATGTTTCTATTTTTATACTCTGTTTTTGTTTTAGTGATCCAATGGTGAAAAATAACAATGGCGGACCGACAGAAGCGTCACTGTGTCGAAAAAAAGAAAAGGAGATAAAGATGATTTTTATATGGTGATGAAGAATAATGACGGTGAACGAATTGAAGATGTATCAGCATGTTTAGAAAAAGAAGAATTGAAGAAGATGAATTCGCCGTCTATACTATATTTGGTGAACAAAATAATATAGTATATATTTTTAATGTAGCTATTTTATGTAAAGTTACTATACTATTTGTGATATATTTTTATACTATTTCTTAGAAATGTAACAATCTGGTGACTGTCAACATTTGAAAATAGGGGTAAACTGTTTATATCTCGGATGTGGGTTTACATTTCCAAGTTAGAGTATAGTTTTATTATCTAGGGTTGAGTTTCACTAAATCACTCTCGTTACTATGTTACTTATATTAGTGATACGACCTCATTTATGTTGTAATGTCAGTTTATTCTATTCAATAATATAGTAGTACAACATCCATATAACTTTGCTAATAAAATCCCCTGAATTATTGAATAAGAACTAAAGTTTAGTTTCCGTACACTATAAAAGTACTAAACTATATCCACCATGTAATATAGTATTATGAACCTGGTAAATGTCATTATTTGAAATCAGGAAAAACTGTTTATATCACAAATGTGAGTTGAGATTTCCAGGTTAGGGTTTAGTGTTATTATCTGGGTGGAGTTTCACTAACTTATCCTCGTTACTCTGTTACTTGTATTAGTGATATGACCCCATCTATGTGGTAATGTCAGTTTATTCTATTCAATAATATATTAATACAAAATCCATATAACTTTGCCACTAAAGTTCCCTGAATTATTGAAGGAGAACTAAAGTTTAGTTCTCAGTACATTCTAAAAGTAATATACTATATCCACCACGTAGTATAGTATTAATGAACCGGGTGAATGTCATAAAAAATTGTTTATATCTCGGATGTGGGTTGACATTTCCAGGTTAAACATCTAGTTTATGTAATTTAAAACTAACATTAGAAAACGTTCAGGAAAAAAGACAGCAGGTCGCAACAAGGAGTTATAGTACCGATGTTTCAGCCGATTTTAATTAAGACATGTGATACATACACCTAAATATACATAACCTCTTCTTTAACGTATGGTCCCCATTATTAATTTGTTATCAATAATATTTCAAAGAAAGAACATTTTGTCCGACAACTAACATTTGGTTGAAAACGTGTTTAAATCCTTTTTGAAAAATGCAATTCGTATTGATAAATAAAAGGTATTAATAATACTGTACAAGTAGTTGTGCTATATTGAGAGCACGGTGCAAATTATTTGCTTTTCAATCAATAAAATTAAAGAAGCTCAATATACTTGAGTAGTAAAAATAATCTACTGGTTTAGTCTTCTTTCTCAAAAAAAATATATACTGAGTAGTACATTAACATGTTTAGGAATCATGAAGAAGGAACAAAGTGAACAACAAAAAAAAAGGAACAAAGTGAACAGAAATTGAACCGTATTTTTTCGCATCTACTGTTACTAGGAACTGCCTTTCGTTCTCTTTTTGTTTTTTTACCAGAAAAAAAGTGAACAGAAAAAAAACAAAAAGAAAACGAAAGGCGTTCCTAATACCAGTAGGTGCGAACCATCAGTTACGACGTTTTTCTATAAAAAAAAAAAATCACTTATATCTTTCAGTTGAGGAGAGCTCTTGAAATGTGATACAATCGGCTAAAAGGTCTGCGCTTAAAGTTGGACGCATTTTAACGGATCCCTTATCAATCACATAAGAAGAATCAAGGATGGAACTATATCATAAAGAACAAAAAAAATGTTTACAAATTTTTTCTTTAAAAGAACTTGTGGTAAATGACATAATACTCACTATTTTACATCATAACTTACGTACGTATGAAAGAAAAAGAAAAATTCCAATGAACTGTACAAAATGGAAACAAAACGAAAAGGTGATCTGAGAAAAACGGTTGAGCGCAGCTATATTAGAAAATGACTGGAAATATTCTCATTAACCAAATAAATTACAATATGAAGAATACAAATTAAAGCAATGAATTTCTGTCTACTCAATGTTTCTAAATGTTTTTAAAACGTACTATTAAGAGTAACAAGTCACATTACATATACCAACATTATCTCTTTTTAGAGTTCATAATATTCAGATATATTGGTATATGTTGTGGATGAGTGATAAGCATTTGGATTTTTAATTCGTTTTCGGTTCAGATTCAGTTTGATTTGTTTGGTTCTAAAAAGAATAATCAAAACCAACTGAAATTACTTTAGTTTGAGTTAATTTGGTTTGTTGTTGGTTTAGTTCAATCAAGTTAATTTTTATTTTTGGTCTAGTTCTTTTAAGAAAAGAATTGATAAATATAAAATAAATCATTATTTAATTACCTAATCATTAATTTTTAATATTTTTATATAAAATATCACAGTAAAAATATAGAAGAAATGATTCAATATTTTAAATCATTTTCCAAACATAATATAGTTATCAGAGACCGTTTTTAATTTTGATGATTGTGCAGAAATTCATATTTTATTTATTTATTGTTAGTTGCATTTCTTGTATTCATTTGAAGTATTTTATATAAAATTATATTTAATTTTTAGGTTATGTTGTTAACTATTTTGAATCTTAAAAATAGTTAACTATGTTTATTTAATCTAACTAAATATGTTTCGAGTTTTTGGTTTAGTTTAGTTTAATACCAAACCAAATTGAACTTTTAGATTGTTAAAAACTATAACCGAATGGTTTAAATATATATATATATATATAACCGAATGGTTTAAATATATATATATATATATATATATATATATATATTAGTTTTGGTTTGGATTGGTTTAGTTTGGGATTGTTCAATTCTGATTGGTATGATAAATTTAAGAAAAATCCTTTCAACCAAAATTCTATTTTCTATCATATGACTATTGGTTTTTAATTATTTATTTTAAGTACCAATAAAACGAAGGAATCAAAACGTCAAAATCTATTATATCAGTTTTCAAACATTTATGATTATACTTAGAAAACTCATTTGAACCAAAAGTTTTCCATTTCAATTCGTTGTTCCTAGGGGTAGACACTTCGGTTATTTTATCGGTTCGGTTTGGTTAATTCAGTTCTAGAAATTTTTAAGTTGAAGTAAACCATATTTAGTTTGGCTTGGATCGGTTTTGGTTCGGTTTGTATTTGGTTCGGTTTGTGTTTCGGTTCGATTTAATCAGGTTTTCTTAGTTTAGTTCTTTTAAGAAAAATAATGTTTTGAAACATCAACGCATGGTCATGAAATCATCATGTTGGTGAAAATAAAAAGTAAATTATGTGAATTAAATCCAATATAGACCTAAATCAATAATTTTTTTGTGTTTAAACGTAAAAACAAATATAAAACCAAACATTAAAATGTTATCTACTTATTTTAGATTATTATCTTTAAACCTAATATAAATACTATAGGCAATAGGAGTGGCACTTCGGTTATTTTATGGATTCGGTTTCGGTTCAGTTCGGTTTGGTTAATTCGATTCTAAAAATTTTCCAACGAAGTAAACCATAACTAGTTTGGTTCGGTTTTGACTCGGTTCGGTTGGTTCGTTTTGACTCGGTTCGGTTTTTTTTCCCACTCCTAGTTATTCCAGTATTTATATAAAATAAGAATCAAAAGACGAATTTCACTATAAAAAGAAAATAAGTTTTGGATTATGATTTTTTTGGTCTTAGTTTCTTTTTCTTTAGTTAACCCAATCTTTTTAGAAAATGCATGATTTGTATCTTAGAAAAGGTTTGAAATACCTTCCTAGATGTATATGGTAACTTTATGAATTTATAAAAATAAATTATGAATTCAAATTTGTGTTTGTAAGCATATAACTAGACTTCCTGAATGTAAACTTGCATGTATATTTAAGAAAACAAATATTTAATATTTAATACATAACAGGTATGACATATTCATGAATTTAATTTATATACATATTTAGAAAACAAATATTGAATACATAACATCTTTCTAAAATTTACAAAGTTACTTCTAAATATGTATAATATTTTTATAAAATTTACATATCAAGATCTTCTTAAAACTTTAGGATATGTTATATATATATATATATATATATATATATATATGTGTGTGTGTGTGTGTGTGTCTGTGTAAGAATATCTTACTAAATATACATATAATTCGAAATCAGTAAGGTATTCATAAATATATATTCATGATTTTTTTCTTAAATACACATTTGTGAAAGTTTTTTTAAAATTTTATGAAGGTATTTTACATATTTATTATTATCTTCTTAAAATTCTGAAAGATATTATACTTATTCAGTAATGTTTTTTAAAAATATTCATATAACTCAAATTTAAAAAGAGATCATATGCATATACTTTCAGAAATGTTAAAAATAAAATAAAATTAAGACGCTTCCCGTAAAAAAAAAATTTCAGAAAAAAAAATTTCAAAATGTTCTAAAAGAAAATTCTAATTTTTATACAAAATTTCGAAAATTCTTGATTTTATATATTTGTAAAGTGGATATAATTTTTTTGCCCATTTAACGAAAGGTAAATTGTTCACTTTGTGGTTAATGCATCTAAATTTTTAATGCATCTTGCTATAAAAGAAAAGGAAGAAGCAAAACAAAAACTAAAATTTAAAAAAGGTATTCAAAGAACTGAAAATTTACTTTGAATCTTGTAGGACGATTTTTAGTAGGATAAAGTGTTTTTACAAAACAAAAAGTGAAAGATAAAGTGTTAGCTTTGGTCTCTCCCGTAAGCTTTTAACTAATAGGAGTAAATGAATTGCAAAATCAATCGCACGGTGCCGTGATTCGTTCGACGGCTCCTTCACTTCAAAGACAATTAAAATAGACCACATACAGTATTATCCACAATTCTATAAAAAAACGTGTCTTATTTAACCATTCAGCATGCAAAAGTTTTTTAGGTCAACCTAGGTCAACCTCAAAACACAATGAAAAAGTAGAATAAGATATTATCGTGTCACTAATTGTTTCACCTTTCATTTAGGTTAAATTTCTTTTTCCATATTTATACCCCCACCCGTCCTCGCTTCTTCGACCATCTAAAACACTCATTCTTTCCCTTAGATCTCTTACATCTTTCCTTAGTGTCTTCTAATCCTTTTTTCTCAATCACAAAAGAAAAAATGGTTACAAGCTGGCCTGAGCCCATTGTTTCAGTTCAAACCTTGTCCCAAGCCGGCGTATCCACCGTCCCAAACCAGTATGTGAAACCCGCCCATCAGAGACCGGCCTACAACTCCGATCAATCCGGTCTTGACATGGAAATCCCCGTGCTAGACATGAGCGACGTGTGGAGGAACCCGGAGGGGCTGAAGCGAGTGAGGAAAGCGTGTGAGGAGTGGGGTTTCTTCCAAGTGGTGAACCATGGTGTAGACCACGGGCTGATGGAGAGGGTGAGCGGAGCCTGGCGAGAGTTCTTTGATTTACCAGTAGAGGAGAAACGAAAGTACGCAAACTCACCCGACACGTACGAAGGCTATGGAAGCAGGATTGGAGTTGTGAAAGAGGCTAAATTGGATTGGAGTGACTATTTCTTCCTCAATTACTTGCCATCTTCCATAAGAAACCCTTCCAAGTGGCCATCCCAGCCACCTAAGATAAGGTATATGCATATGCTGATATGCACAATACATATACAATATTAGTCAGAACGATGGTGATACAAAATGATATATAAGATTTAGCCATAAATAGTGATAATATCACTTTAAATTTTAAAAATTTATGTTTGATAAAATTTTAAATATTTTTTTATTTTTAAAATTTAGTCAGTAATATTTTGTATATTTTGTGTTGAAAAAACTTATGCATATATAATTTATACGAACCATTTTTAATCTAATTTTTCGATTTTAAATTTAAAATTTTCCTTTTTTTTGTATGAATATATTATTTTATGAAAATATAAGACACTTTAACTATTAACATACCTGAGAAGATAGATTTGGGTTCTCGGGCGGCACCAGTGCACCACTTATCCTTCTGATTAGCCGGGACTGCTGTAGAGGTCCTCCTAACAAACCTGTTATTATATAAACGTCCATGACATTGGCTGTTCTTTTTTTCGTCATCTACGTCTATATATTGTTTAGGTATATAGTAGAAATACATATTTTATTTTCTGAATCTAGCTATATGCTTTTTGACGAACCGGTCCAAACCAATCACCGGAAAAGATATGTACTCATGTTTGCATGGGGGACGTACGTAACACGCTGCTTGTGTGTGTTTTCATTTTTAGGTGTTGATGCATCTGATTTTTACCAAAAAAAATTTGCATATACGTACACACATGGCCGTCTGGTCTATATGTCTGTTTAGGCACGTGTCTCATGTGTGAACACGTTAGGTCATCATACCCATGTGAAACACGAATTTTATATTTTCGCTGGCTTAGGATTCTGGAGGTTTTCGTGAAACACGAATTTATTCTAAACCTTTTAGCAAAAAAAAAATATATTCTAAACCTAAACTACTTATATATATAATATATGTATATAATACATATAACATTTTTGGTCGACTTATATACCGTATGTAATAATGCAAACCTGGTGTCTTATTTACGTCCTCGAACTTCTTACTGTTAATTTGTTTTGTTCACAAATGTAGTAGTAAATCAATTTCACAAATAGTTGGTCTGTAAGCAACCAATATTAAATTAATATTAAGAAAATCTTTTACTTAACTAATCATATAAATTTTCCGTTTTATATTTTATATTTATACTTAAAATATAATTGTAATTAACATTTGGAAGTAACAAATAATGTGCAGAGAATTGATTGAAGAGTACGGAGAAGAAGTGAGAAAACTGTGTGAGAGGTTGGTGGAGACACTGTCAGAGAGTTTAGGTTTAGAACCAAACCATCTCATGAAGGCCTTTGGAGGAGTAGACAAAGTCGGGGCTAGTCTAAGGACAAATTTTTACCCAAAATGTCCTCAGCCGCACCTCACTTTAGGTCTTTCTTCTCATTCTGATCCTGGTGGCATCACCATTGTCCTCTCCGACGACAATGTCGCCGGCCTCCAGGTCCGACGTGGTGACTGCTGGGTTACTGTTAAATCTGTCCCGAATGCCTTGATCGTTAACATAGGGGATCAGGTTCAGGTATAGTTTCGTAGTTTGTACCTTCTTGGGTTTTAATTACTCAAGATAATTTAGAGAACAACATAGACATTGCCATATGAAATATAATAGGTTTACAATTTGAGGAATATCCCCTAGTCTATATTTGAGAAGTGATTTTGACATGTGTCATCACCATATTAATTTTGAAAGAAAAATTATAACATGGCACACTAACATTGATGACATGGTTTGAAATAAATTATGACATGTATATTTACATTTAGTGTTGATTTATATTTAAGATAATTTTTAAAAATATGGTAATAACTTATAGATAATTATGACATATTTACATTTAATATTGATTTATATTTAAAAAAAGTTTTTAAAATATGTTAATAATTTATATATCATAATTAGTATAACAATAAATAATAAATTAAATAGAAATATAATAATAATTAAAATTTCGAAATATTATTTAGCTATATTTTATAAGTATATAATTTTTATTAAAAAACAATTCTTCAAAATACTATGCATTTTTTTAAATAATAATTTGTCTTTAAATATTGACATGGACATTTACATTTATTATTGATTTGTATTTTTAAGTAAGTTTTTAAAATATGGTAATTGCTCATAGATCATCATTAATATAGCAATAACTAATATAATGTTATAAAGAGAAATATAATATTATTTTGGATTTTTTAAAAGTTAATTCTATTTTATAATTATTATTAGTAAAACAATTCTTCAAAATTATACAGTTTTTAAATGTAACTAGATATTGACCCGCCCGACCGGCGGGTATTTATTTTATGTTTTTAATTTTTCTTTTAATATTAAATGATGTATTTTAAATATTTAAATATAAATTTAGATTGAAAATTATTCTTTGTAGTTATAATAAAAATTAAAATATTAGCTAAATATTCTGATATAAATTTTAAATTTCCTAGTTAAAATAATATAGAGGTGGATCGTAATTTTTTCCAATTCAAAAATCTTAGCATCCCTCAAATACAAAGAAAATAAAACTATAAATACATAAAATATAAAACCATATTTGGAACTATAATTTCTATTAAAATAAATTTGTTAAAGAAAAATAATGTTGCGATGTTTTTGTTTATTTCTAGAGTTTAATCCGTGACCGTATAAATATTTTCTTTCACTTTAATTTTTTTTCTCTGTACTAATGGTATACTACATATATTTGTAAACTAAAATGTATTACATAATTGTTAATATAACATTTTAAAACATAACGATTTTATTTATTACTTTAAAAGAATTATATTTTTTGATTTAATTGTCTATTGTATCACAGTGTATCGTATAAAAAATCTTATATTATAACTAATTTGACTTATATAGGAAGCATTATGCTAATAATATATGAAAAAAATATTTTATTGATATATTATATAAATTGATTATGATGTGTGATTTTTTATTTTATTATTTATTACTAATAAATATTAAAAATATTTAATATGTTAATACGAAATATATTAGGAAATATATTTTGGTTAAGATTTTATTAAAGAAATCTATTATTTAAATTAGGAAAAAACACTAAATGCTTAAATCTATTATTTAAATTAGGAAAAGACAATCATACTTAAATATAACTTCATTTAATACTTTAGTGGCATGACAATGTAAATATAGTGAAAAAATAAGGGTTAATCTAATTTTGTACTTCTGTTTTAATAGAATAGATTTTCTAATCCAATACTATTACTTTATTTTTAATATCCATAAATTTTAGAAAATTATACACTCAACAAAATTTTCTCTTACATTTAAAAAATTTGATTTAATATATTTTACAAAAAGATATACATATATATTACTAAATATACATTGAATAATTTTTTTTTTTAAATTTTAAAGTTTTACATATGATTAAATTAAGATTATATATTGTAAGCAAATAATAAAATAAAAAATTAAAAAAATCAAAAATTAACAAAAATTGTATTTTAAAATAAATTTATATTTTAAAACTTTTATTTCTGCACATGGTGGAGGAAAACACCTAGTATATATATATATATATATATATATATACTTTAATTGTTTCTATTTGCTAATGCATACATTTTTAGAATGATAGTATTTTTTGGCGACTTTATATAATCTTCTTGGTATGATGTGATACTTGAAATAGTTCTTGTAATGAAATCATATGCGAGTACCAACAACATTACTATGTTGGCTCAAATTGTAGATACTTAGCAATGGAATTTACAAAAGCGTGGAGCATCAGGTGATCGTTAATTCCAGTATGGATCGAGTCTCCTTGGCACTCTTCTACAACCCGAGAAGTGATATTCCGATCGGACCAGTAGAAGAACTCTTAACCGAGAACCGACCTGCTCTTTATAAACCGATCAGGTTCGACGAGTATCGTCTTATGATTAGGCAAAAGGGTCCCAGTGGGAAGAATCAAGTCGATTCATTGTTAGCAAGCACATGATAGTTGATATACATCCCAAAGTATAATCAGTCCTGACTGCTATGTACTTTAAGAAATAAAAACTTCAATATAAATGGTATCAAATCAGATTAGTTCCCATGTTTACCTTTTAATTATTTATTTAGTCTTTCCTGAGGTCGCATAAATGTATAATGAGGTCGCATAAATATATGATAAGAAAACTATTTTAAAAAAAACGGCCCTTCTACTCTTTCACTAGTTTAAGTTTAAATACAAGTGAAAAGATTGAAAAGCAATGGATTACTAATATAGTACATAAAGTTTATTTGGGAATAGATTTTACTTTGAAGCTTGTATCATATGTACATAATATTCAAAATAAGAAACAGAAACAAGTTGGACAAAAAAATCAGTAGGAGACGACAATTTAAGAGCATCTTTATCAGTAGGACGTTTTTAAAATCCTTAAAATCTTTTTTATTTTTTTTATTTCTGATTTATTTTACCCATGGTCAGCAAACGCCAAAGACGAATGTATGACGGTTCTTAAACTAGGACATTTGGACACATGAATTGAGAAAGATGGTGGACCTCCACACCAAAAAACACTAAGGATCTCTATTTGGGACACTGATAATTATGCTCTAAGTAACTATACTATTCATGAAGATGAATAGTTAGCTTCTGGTTTTTCTCGTAGGGCCAGCTTTAAACCAATCAGGATGAAACATTCGTTTCAAACTTCCAAAATTTTTGAAAAAAAATACATATAAATAATCTCCCAAATTTACCAAAAAAAAATTTCAGCCTCTAAATTTATAAAATACTTCTTAAACCGTCTATACCTTCCAAGATCTCAGGGCTGGCAAACTAATTAAATAATGACTTGCAAACCGTGGCACATCGCCTAAATTGGATTCCCCATTCTCCTTCACTTTTAAAGTCATCTAGAACACATAAAATAAATTTTGTCATCTATCCACAACTCTAAGAAAACGTGTATTGTGTATGTTAATTGCCATTCAACTAGCTCAACATGCAAAGTTTATTAGGTCAAAACTACAGGTGGTCTAGTAGTAGGCGAACTTTGGATTACTTAACAATCCGAATTCAAATGCATTTCACTATATTTATCTTGGGGCCACATGGATATCAGGATATGAGTTATTTTACGATTCATTTGAATACGCGGACTGAGAGTCCATTCATGAGTCGCACCATCACTTTGTAAATTACCAGAGCTTCTCCATAAAGTTGGATATTTCAAGATTAAAAAAAATATTTTATTAGGTCAACCTCATAAGTGACCGATAAAAAAGTTGGGAGTAAATATACCGTGTCCTCTAATAATAATTGATCATCAAAGTACATTAGTATGCAACGTCTACTAGGTCAACCTCAAAATTCAATTACAAAAAGTTGAATAAATGAACAATTCTTTAACGTTTCTGTTTCGGCTTAAAAGTTAAAATTGTTTTACAAAATAGTTCTAAGTGTGAGAATTATGAGAATATGAGATGTAGAATGAAGAACATGAAGAACAAAAGAGAGAGAAAAATGAGAATAATTTTCCTTAGATCTTGAAAAGTCATATTACAATACAATATAAAAAAATAGAGAGAAACTAAGTCAGAACTCTTTTATTCAAGAAGCCAAACACACTTGGCTTACTAGATAAACTACAATAAAAATATATGTCTGTTTTTACTGTAGCTCCGCGGATACTGTTCATGCTAGCAAACCTTACTTATTTCTCTTTGGCAAGCCTTGCAACACCTTATTTCTTCTTCATCTCAACACTTCCCCCTCAAGCTTGACTTTGGAAACCAGTCAAGCTTGGAATCATGAAGAACTTCCCTCATTAAAACCTTAATGTGCAAAACCCAGTGGGACAAAAACACATCAAGGAAAAAGAGTAGAAGTCTCCATGATTGGAAAGTCAATGAGATGTGAGGTCTATGAGTCCAAGCTTTGAATGGATGAACTCACAGACTTTGGTGCTTGCTGCCTTTGTGAAAATGTCAGCCAGCTGATCTTCACTTCTAGTGTAGCAAGGTAGGATGATTTGTTGCTGCACTGCTTGTCTAACTTTGTGACAATCCACTTCTATGTGTTTAGTTCTCTCATGGAACACACTGTTCGATGCTATATGAATGGCAGCCTGGTTATCGCAGTGCATGGTAATAGGAGTTGTAGTCTTTATACCCAAGTCTCTTAGCAGGTTTCTGATCCAAATGAGCTCACTAGTAAGCTTCCTCATTGCTCTATACTCTGCCTCAGCACTTGAGCATGATACTATCTTCTGCTTCTTACTTTTTCAAGTGACTAAGTTGCCTCCAATAAAGGTGCAATACCCAGTAGTTGATCTCCTATCAACTCTATCTCCTGCCCAATCTGCATCACAATATCCAATGATCTCAGTGCTTCTGTTGCATCCCATCCAAACTCCTTGACCTGGTGCTTCTCTTAGATACCTCAAGATCCTTTCTACCATATTCCAGTGATGTATCTTGGGATTTTGCATATGTTGACTGACTTGATTGACTGCAAAACACACATCTGGTCTGGTTATGGTGAGGTAGATGAGCTTCCCAACCATTCTCCTGTAGTGTTTGACATCTCCATAGGGTTTGTCTTCAAACTCCCCTTCACGCAACACTTTATAGCCATCTTCAAGTGAAGTCTTTGCAACTCTTGTTCCAAGATCACCTGCCTCATTCAACAAATCAAGTGTGTACTTCCTTTGGGATAAAAACAGTCCTTCTTTAGATCGGCATATCTCAATCCCTAGGAAGTACTTTAACTCCCCCAAGTCTTTGATATCAAAAGATGTCTTAAGAAAAGCTTTAGTAGAGATGATACCTTCCTTGTCACTTCCTGTGATGATAATATCATCCATATAAATCAGTATCACCACAATTCCTTGCTTGCTTGTGAGAGTGAAGAGTGTATGATCAGCTTCTGATTTTACAAATCCTCTTCCATTTAGAGTTGTACTCAGTTTGTGATACCAAGCTCTTGGTGACTGTTTTAATCCATAGATTGCTTTCTTCAACCTTAGGACATTTCCTGGTTTGACCATATCTTCCATACCTGGAGGTGGCTTCATGTAAACTTCATCCTCTAGCTCTCCTTGAAGAAAGGCATTCTTGACATCCATCTGCCATAAATCCCATTCCAGGTTCACTGCCAAGGATAGTACAACCCTTATGCTGTGGAGTTTAGCTACTGGTGCAAAGGTATCCAGATAGTCTTCTCCATAGACTTGTGTGTATCCTCTTGCAACCAGCCTTGTCTTCCTCCTTTCTGGTTTTTCATTGGCAAGGTACTTGATGGTGAAGAGCAGGCGGCTTGTAACAGCTTTCTTTCCTTTGGGAAGCTCAGTTTCATACCAAGTATCATTCTTGATCATGGCACCAACTTCATCTCCAACTTACTCTCTCCACTCTTCATGTTCTATGGCTTCTTCATAAGTCTTTGGAACATACTCTTGATCCAAATTACTGATGAAGACTACATGCTCTTGAGGATAACTCGCAAAAGAACAAGTTTCTTGGATAGGGTGAGCCACTACATTGTTGTTAAAGTACACTCTGGTGTCGACCCACTTAGATGGTTTCTTCACTCTTGTACTCCTTCTCAATGGTTGAATATGTTGCTCTTCTACCACTGCCTCTTCCTGTCCTTGATCTCCATTAAACTGATCTTCACTTGACTGATCAGGTTCAACTCCATCTTGATCATGCATCCTTACTGAATCATCTCCTTCTTTTGGCTGTGATTCAGGTTCATTGTCCCCCTCAAGATCAGCATGGACTGTTTCAACAACTGGTGATGTTTCTTCATTGTTTTCAGCAACTGGTGGTGAGGGAGAAGTCCTTGGCACCTGACTGATCTGTGGCTGACTGATCCCTAGACTCTCCATAATAATTCTCAAGTTGTTTGCCCTATCTGTAGATTCTTTTGAGAGATCTTGAAGGCTTTCCCAACTCTTCTCCTCATAGTACCCCTTAGATTCCACAAACTTAACATCCCTTGAGATTAAAACTCTTTTTGCTACTGGATCATAACACTTATACCCTTTCTGTGTTGGAGAGTAGCCAATGAACATAGCTTTTGAACTTTTAGCATCAAGCTTGTCCCTCCTCTCTCCTTGTATCAGCACAAAACAGAGACACCCAAACACTCGCAAATGGTCCAAAGGTGGCTTGGTCTGGTTAAGAACCTCGAATGGAGACAGGTCATTGAGGACTTTAGTTGGAGTTCTATTTATCAGATAGCTAGCAGTCACCACCGCATCACTCCAGAACCTTTTTGGAACATTGGTGTGAAACATCATTGATCTTGCTACCTCCATCAAGTGTCTGTTCTTCCTCTCAGCAACTCCATTCTGTTGAGGAGTGTAAGGGCAGCTTGTCTGGTGAATAATCCCATGTCGAGCAAAGTATTGCTTAAATTCCAGACCTGTGTACTTCTCCACCATTGTCTGACCTAAGAATCTTCACCTTGGCATTAAAGTGATTAGAGACATGAGCTTGGAAATTTTTGAAAGCCTCTAACACCCTGCCTTTAGACGGAATCAGAGTTACCCAAGTGTATTTGGACTTCTCATCAATGAAGGTGACAAAGTATTTGTGATTTTCCCTTGATACACATGGTGCAGTCCACACATCAGAGTGAACCATGTCAAAACATTTTCCATAGATGGTGCCAGAATTTGGAAACACAGTCCTACAATGCTTTCCCAATATGCAAGCTTCACAATCATTATTCATGAACATCACCCCGGGGAGCATAAGATTTAAGGCTCTACTATGAGGATGCCCCAATCTAGCATGCCATATGGTGCTCTCAATCCCATTAGATGTACTGGCCAAACACTGAGAGGGAGAACCAACATGAGATGTTTTAGACATCTCTATCTTCTGAAGATGGTAGAATTCATTGTGAGTATGCCATTTTCCAATCACCTGGCCTGTCTTTAAGTCTTGAAATTCAACTTCATCTGGTCTGAAGACAACCTGACAACTAATATCAACAGTAGCCTTCCTCACAGATAATAGATTAGATGTAAATTGAAACATATAAAAAGCAGTTGATTCCCTATCAAACAACCTTAGCTTCCCTATCCCTTCTATCTTAACCTTATCACCATTTTCTATAAGAACATTCCCAGAGGCAGGCTGGACATCACTAATCAAGTTCCTATCACTAATCATATGATGGCTTGCTCCTGAATCTATAATGATAGGTTTAGAGTCAAGAGAGTGTGTACCAGCCTTCTTGGATGATATAAAGGCTTTGATAAAGGAATGAAGGTCACTCATGGTCGTTGGACCCTCGGTGTTGGCAGCACTATCCTCCCTGGAATTTCCACTGAAAGATGAATACATGGTTTTTCCTTGAATCGTTGGATGCTCAAACTCCTTAAACTTCAATATATTTGATTGGCTTCTCAGGGAACATACATCTTCTAAATCTGGAATTTTCCTTTCTCTAAGGAAATAATTTATCAGATTGTTGTAGGGTGAATCCAGTTTTAGGAGAAAGCTCAAAAATTTGTCTTGCTCATAAACCATTTGAAAACTCTCCCATATATTCCCATAAGCTGTTTGGAGATTCTCCCATAGATTCTTGGCGGTTTTGACATGATAATGAGCCTCCAAGATTGATTTAGACAGAGATTTGTGTATGATTCCAAGTGCTTGCTGGTCTTCTTGAACCCACTTGTTATCATGCCTCAAGAAAGTAGCCTGACTATCCTTTTGAGCCATCCTCTTTGAAGTTTCAGCCTTCATGATATGGCTGTCCCTAAAGTCCATGACTTCCCAAAGTAACTCTGGCCACTCTTGACCATATAAGATAGTTAGGACCC
Organism: Raphanus raphanistrum subsp. raphanistrum; assembly: GCA_019706035.1. Taxonomy (NCBI): domain Eukaryota; kingdom Viridiplantae; phylum Streptophyta; class Magnoliopsida; order Brassicales; family Brassicaceae; genus Raphanus; species Raphanus raphanistrum. Next base: position 11,405,875 of record CM033982.1, on the reverse strand, counting down.
TCAAGGGTCACTGAAATAAGATTCCTCTTCTCCATTTCTATGGTCAAAATTCTTTTACCCAATGAGTGAAGATATAGACCAGTAGATAAGAGTGAAGAACACACATAAATTTTGAAAAGAAACAGAGAGATTTGCGGAAGAAAAGAGCATATAGCTCTGATACCTTGTGAGAATTATGAGAATATGAGATGTAGAATGAAGAACATGAAGAATAAAAGAGAGAGAAGGATGAGAATAATTTTCTTTAGATCTTGAAAAGTCACATTACAATACAATATAAGAAAGTAGAGAGAAACTAAGTCAGAACTCTCTTATTCAAGAAGCCAAACACACTTGGCTTACTAGATAAACTACAATAAAAATATATATATGTTTTTACTGTAACTCCGCGGATACTGTTCATGCTGGCAAGCCTTACTTGTTTTTCTTTGGCAAACCTTGCAACACCTTATTTCTTCTTCATCTCAACACTAAGCTGTCCTGAGCCGATTTGTTTCGTTCAAACCTTGTCCCAAACCGGTTTGTGAAATAGACTCATCAGAAACCGGTATTCACCTCCGACCAATCCGATAGATGCTAATATAGAAGTCTTCTTCAAAGTTTTTGACCCTGTTGAACGTATTAATCCTCTTTTCTAACACCAGTAGAACCAGAAAGCCGCTTAAGGCATCAGATATCAATAAATGTGAAACATTAGGTGACATGTGTTATGCTAAGTTTTTACTTGTATACCATTTTCTTTTGAGAAAGGACTTTTATATTATTACTTTCATATATCAGCATAAGTTATAGTTTAAGTTGGTTTTAACCATCCTGGTGGAATAATGCAGAGAAAGAACTAATATTTGTCAATATTCAATAATATTATTTCTAAAAGACTGCAATGAAACGAATTTTCTAAAACGATCTAAAAAAATCAGTCTATTTGGTGTCCCATATAAACACTAATCCCTTATAAAAAATTCATAATTACCACCTACCAATTTTTTGAACATTACATTTTATACGGCGTAAATTCGCTTCACCTTCTTCATCATCCTTCTACAAACTGGACAACTCCCAGCAGCTTCTGCTATCCCGTGCACATATTTTGCCATCACAAGTTCACAACGTTAGCTATTTTAGATCAATCTCAATATGATAATTAACAACATTTTTCCTGATCCAGTAGATTTGATATGTAGACAGTTATATATACAAAAAGAAAAGAAAACAGAAGAGCGAAAACAGAGACAAGAAACAGTGAGTTTTATTTCCAACAACAATTTTTCTGTCTGAGTAACAGTCCTGCAAATCCTATAAAAGCAAAATGTGAAGTCGATTGCAGTAAACATTAAGAATATGATGAAATCTCCAAGAGAATTAGATCGATTAAAAGAAGGGATCGAACCTGAACCCACCAAGGATATCTACGGGAAATCTTCTTCAGCAGCACTGGTGATTGCATCTTCTTTGATGAAGGGATTTCATCAATGCTCATTAGCAGTCAAATTTCATTGAAGATTTTAGTTCTTTTTTTATTGTTAGGAAATTCTTGTTATAACAGTATATAATACTGTAAATAATATATCCACTTTGTAACAAAAAAAAATCATTAAATTTTTAAGAAAAGCCTTTTTTAAGAAATCTTTTTTAAATTATTAAATATTAAATTTTTATTGTTAATTGCAACACTAACATACGCAGATTTCTTACAATACTTTAAAGATTTCATAAGAATAAGAAGATTATTTCTATAGAAGTCTTCCATGAGAAAGCTTCTCCAGAATTTTTATTTGGAAAATTAAATATCGACGAACTTTGGTCAATTGTGAAATTAATATGCTTATCAGAAAATAGTTTTATAGAAGTTTTCTCTATTTTTTTTTGTTACTAAGAAAAGATACAAATAATTTTTGACCAAAATTTTTTTTATAGAAAAAATATATAAAATAATCAGTTGCAAAATTAATCGAGCATTGGCCCCAAGATTTTTAAAGAAGTCTTCTTGATTGAGAACGCTTCTAGGGAATTCTTCTTCAAAAAAGCATTTGAAAGAATTCAAATATCATTTATATATCAGGTGAAATTCACGTTTAGCTTCTCCAATTTAGTTTATTCACGAAACAGATTCGGTAAATTTTACTCCGAAAAGAATAAAATCGTGAATAACATAAATTTTTGGGGCAAATAAGGCAAACGAAGATTTCAAAATGTTATTTTTACATTTGGTTTCGAATTTTAGGTCATATCTGCAAAACTCCATTTTTCTTTATAAAATTTTCAAGATCTCCACCAAAAAAAGTTTCTTTGAAAATAAAATAGAACCAGCAGTAATTTTAGTTGAAAATAAATGTAAATCATTAAAAAGAATAAATTTAACTAACAAAAATATATCTTAAAAAATAAAAATCTTTTAGATAATAAACACAATATGAATTTTAAAAATATATAATTTTGAAAACTGGAGCTATATATTATTTAAAGCGTTCCCATAAAATTTAAATATTGATAATAATATAATAATTTAGCATCTTAATTTAATATTTTAAAATACTATTAAAATATATATTTAATTTAAAATAAAATAAAAATTGAATAAGGTAAGAAAATAGATAATTTCATTAAATTAAATTAAACTGATAGATAAACTAAGTTTTTGAAAAATTCACCATAAAATTATTAATGAACAAAAAAGATAAAAAAAAGTTTTAAAGAACACAATTTTCTTTAAACACAAAACTTTCAAAGAATATCATATGTAAAAATAAAATAAATAACAGCATAAAATAAACTAACAAAAGTAAAAATTATCTTAGGAGTTGACTTTGCATTTATAAAAAACTAAGTGATTTTTTCGTGCTCATGCACGGACAGAAATATTTATAAAATAAATATATTATAAAATTATTAATATTATATTTTTTTTAATTATTTTTAATTTATATGTGTGATTTATTTTAAATAATATTATATTTTTAATTAGAGATATAATTTGGATATATAATATCTAGTCTATTTGGTTATTATATAGGTATATTGAATTGTATCTTCTTTTCCAAATTTAACCATAGTATTTATTTGTACTGAAATAGATAAATATTTTGATTAATATTTTTTTGCATTTAGACTTTTAATTTTGGCCATAAAAATTTAAATTATTTAGGTTACTGATTTTGTGGATTATATTGAGTTACATATTTCTTTAAATTGAACCATAATCACTTTTGATTTAGTTAATCTAAATTTTAGTAATTATATTTATTGCATTAGTTCAATTTTTCTTCTTAAATATACATATACAATTTTTAAAATTCTTTTTGTATAATTTGATATTTGTGGATTTCTAAAAATAGTAGAAAAAACTAAAATGATGATTAGTACAAAGTTTTTGAAAGCTTATGAACAAATCAATATTTACAAACTATTTTTTTTCTATAAATTCTAAGTAATTTTATACTTTAGATGTAGAAAATATAAATTAAAATTATTCTAAATAATTGTAACCATAAAAATTCATATTTGTTTATTGTTCTTATTGTATGTATATTATGTTGTGTATATATTTCTAAAAACAATATTTTAAATTAATTTTTGTAATAATCTAGAAAATAGAATGATTTAAATAAAATAATTTTATTAATTTTGAAATGTATGTTATCATGTTAATATTATGTTTTAAAGATATGATTATTTTTAAGATCAATTTTTTTTTCTGAACTTTCATTTTATGAAATAACATTATATATAATTTATTTTGATAAGATATGTTTTCTTTCCTTTTTTGTAAATATATTTTTTCGTTTTTTATTATATGAATCTTACATTTCTGTTATATATCTTATTTGGAAAATATCAAAAAGGAAACTAAAATTTAAAATTTAATTGGCATAAATTATTAATTGTTTTAATAATGGTAATTAAATATAATAATAATTCAATTCATTGGTATCAGTGTAATAAACCATCGTGAAAGTTAATGTGAACGCGACACTTAGGAAAATGACTTCTCAAATAATATTATAGAGATTATTAACTTGAAAAGAGTTTAACAAGAATAAAATTATATATTACAAGTTTGTTTTACTATATGAGCTATATGCTATTAAAATCTTTATATATGATTTCAAAATACTAAGAAAATATGGCAAATACATATGATATTTTATTAGTTTAAAGCACACATAATTTATAAAAATAATCTGTCAAAATAAAATGAAAATAAAAAGGAACTAACTTGATATGTATGTAACTCTTTTGAAAACTGATGTCAAAATATTCATAAAAATTATTTCTTACAGTCTTACACTACGTCAAGACATACAATTATCATATAGATCAAAGTCAAATAGATAATTGACATCAAAATAGTTAACTTAATAAAAATGAATAAAAAAATTAAAGTTTAGTATATATTTTTTTCTTGTTTCTGTTGTATCACTATAAAAATCATCTAATTTACAATTGGTCACATAATTTTTTATAAATGGTTGATTTTGATTTCTTTTTTCCAACCAAGCCAATACATTCTTTGGATTACAGCAATTTTAAAAAAAAAAATTAATGGTAAGAGTAATCATTTGTGTAAGACACGTATATGTGTTTTCAACTGCTTTTTATCAATCAAAGAAATTAATGGATTTATTTACTGATCAACAATTAAAATTTTAGTAACACTACTGTATTATGTTTTGACACAAATGTGTTTAGAAAACTATAATCCAAAACTTAATTTTACACATACATTTCCCTTTCTAATTCGGAGTCTAGACAATATATGACATTTCTTGAATAAGTGCATTGTTGTTGTATTCCTGCATTGATAAGTTCCGAAGCTTCTTGAATCATTCTTCGGTGTAAACCGAAATATCCCTTGAAAGTGTCGAAGACTCTTGAAGAGGCGCTATGGGAATTTGCAAAACAGGTCTAGGAGGCATTTCAAGAGCATCCAAACTTCCTTCCATCATCTCTACAACTCTATTCATCGGTGGGCGATCTAATGGAGAAGACTGAATACACCACAACCCAACCAAAGCCATCTTCTTTGCTAACTCATGTTCTTCATTGCTGATTCCATCCTCAATAAGCCTTCTGGACTCTCCTAATTCAATATCCCTATATACCCACTCAGGAAAGTATATTGAACTTGTGTTAGAAGCAGAGTCTTGACGAGCTTTTTCTTTATTCCTTGCGCCAATCATCTCCAGCACCAACATTCCGTAGCTATATACATCTGACTTGTAAGACACGCTCCCATAAACTCTTGAGATCATTTCTGGTGCAATGTACCCCACTGTACCTCTTGTGTCCAGCAATGACAATGCACTCTCTTTTTTCTCACAGAGCTTAGCCAGACCAAAGTCCGAAACTTTGGGGCAAAAGTTGTCATCTAAGAGCACATTTTGTGGTTTAATGTCGAAATGTACAATTCTTGTTTTGCAGCCATGATGCAAGTACTCTAGACCTCGAGCAACTCCAAGTGCAATTTGATACAATGCCGTCCAGTCCAAATTCACCGAGGTACTGCCCGAATGAATTTATCAAGGGACCCATTACCCAAAAATTCATATATAATTGCTCTCTTGGAACCTTCAGAGCAGAAACCAAGCAATGAAACAATGTTTTGATGAGAAGTTTGGCTTATGCTTGCAACTTCATTGGTGAAATCTTCACCGTTACCCTTTGAATCTTTCAAGACCTTCACCGCAACCATACGGCCATCAGAAAGAGTTCCTCTATAAACAATTCCAAAACCGCCTCTCCCAACCACTTCTGCAAATGACTTTGTAATTCTTTTCACCTGTGCGTAAGTGTAGTGTCTGAGTGGAATAAGAGACTTTAGGTTTTGCTGTCTCTGTCGTGCTTCTCTCTTCCAGAGGAAACAAAGAAACAATGATAATAAGCCCAAGAACATAACAACGCCTGCTACTGAGCCCGAAACTAGAAAAATCAGAGAAATTGGTGAGTTAAGTAGTAACTTCAGTTTCAATGCACAGATACAGTTCAAAGTCTATCTTCCCAGCAAACTAACCTTTGCGAACTGTATTGATCAAAGACCCTGTTCAACAATTAAAACTTTGTCAGAATGGAACCAAATTTGATCCCCAAAGAAAGGTAAAAGAAAAAGAACAGGATAAATGTTGAGTTAAATAAATTTATTTTTAAAAATTGGAAACTCAAAATCTATATTCTTATATGAAGTAACGCGAAACAACCTGAAGAAAACAAAGAAACTTAAGAGCAAATATTCCTTTTAGAGTTTGTACATTGATTATGTGAATGAAAAATAAATTTACAGTCTATTAGGCTTGCATTTATATTAGCTTAATAGTATATATTTTCTTTTTTCTTTTGGAAAACATCCTTATCTTAGGAAAACATAATTTTTCTAAATCTAAAAATCATACCACTGGTTTTTTTTACTAGTACACATAGATTTAATACAATTCCAAAATTAGCACTTATCATACTAACCTTTGTGAACTGGGTTGACCGAAGACTCTGTTTAACATTTCAAAATGTAAACTTTTTGTCAGAATGGAACCAAACTTGATCTGAAAAGTAAAAGAACAAAATCAGAGAAGACGGTGATTTTATTACCGTGACTCGTCTTTCCAAAGCTACTACAGTTTTGGCCATGGGTCCCATCGTCACAATAGCAGACGAATCCATGTGACGTCTGATTATATCCACAAGCACCCTTAGAATCTAGGCACATTGAGCAGTCTTGTTTAAGTTCAAGCTCGAAACCCTGTTCAAGAGTCTTCCTTAGATTATCTGAATGCAGAGTGTGTAGCTTCGATCCTGAAACCGGCATGCTGACTTCTTTTGTGCAATTTTCAGTGACATCCCTACTGTAGAATAACGCAGACGTGCTGTTTATCACAACACAGTAGTTGTTTACACCTTCCTTCTGATCATTACATCGAAAGTCTGTAACGTAACTGTAAGCTTCCCTACTAAGAGATGATAAGTTTTGGCAGCCATATAACATTATTAGCCGATCGGTGGCAGTAGCCACTTGAAGGGCGCTTTGGGGGATTTGTCCATTAAGTGGGTTTGAAGGACAAAGATTGTCGAAATAATCCGATCTGGCGAGTCTTATAATACGAGAGGTGTAATTTGCATTTAAGATTCTGAACTTCACGGAGGAGACAGTAAACTCTGCGAATCCACTGCTACAATTGAGGTTGAAGCCGGGGCTGCCGCAGGCTTCTCTGTCAGGTATCCAGAATGGGTATAAGAGACCGCCCTGATCACCACAGCGAAATGGTTGACTGCATCGTTTGTAACGATCATAAGCTGAGACGTCATCATCTGTGAATACCGGACTTGGAGCTTGGTCTGGAGGTAAGGCACTAAAAAGCTGTACGAAAGTACCCGGCTGAATAGGGGCCATGTAAACTGGAGTTTCTTTTTCATCCAAACATAGATTCCCTGCAGAAGATAAAAAAAAAAGTTAGGAGTTATTGTGAAACCTTCTTTGGTTCTAAAATTTTTGGGGCCACTTACTTTTGTATCTTGCAGCTGTGAAAGGGAACTCTGTGATGATTCCATCGATACCGGCTCCAGTTACATAGGAGTTTATCTCAACGGTTGCATCAGAGAAGAAGTCATATGGTTGAGATACAAACTCGTTCTGAAACAGTTCCACATAAACTGGGAGCTTAGACTTCTGCAGCTTCTCCACAACATTGGTTTGCATAGTGATGAACGCATCAAATAAGGAGAACACTGTTGCTTTGCTAATGACAACAGCGTTAGCAAATTTCTTTATGTCTTGGATAGCAGCGTCGCTAATATCACTAATGGTTTTTTCAATTTTGTAGACAGTGTCATACTTGCTCTGTTCCTTGAAGTCAATTAGAACCGGGCTTTCCGTTGAGTGAATCATAACCTTTGTTGTGGTTATTCCATTGCCGTAACCAGTTTCCGTGAGAGTATCAAGAACCGCTTTAACAACGTCGAGCCCTTTCTTCTCTCGCAGGTACACTGCATTCTGAAGGCCACAAAAAAAATTAAGTGGCTTTGCCATTAGAAGACGTCATAGTATGATTCTTAAAGTAAAAATATTAAGAGGTAGGAGAAGTCACCTCTACACTGATCAAAACACCAGAGAGCGAAGTTGAATTCTTTGCCAAGAATAGGAAGTCAGAAAGCAAAATAAGCTTTCCAGAATTTTTCTCATTAGGATTCCTAAATATACTGTATACACTGTAGGGGTTTGCAATCGCAGCTGCACAAAAAGAATGAAGAATATTTATCGTAACTCTCCTCAAGGTATGTAATTTTGAACATATAGTAAGTATCATGTGTTCAAAAATAAAATAAAAGAACATATAGTATCAAACTAGGAGAATGTAAAATTGTTAGATGTAAGCTCTGTTCGTTTTATAAACTGTGGGAAGTCAGCGGCAAGAAATAAAGCTACGAAGGTGGTAGATTTATTGATGTTAAACTTAAAAGCAGTCGCTAAGGAATGATCGGAGACAGAAAAACGGAGCTGCCTTTGTTGCTGTTATTTCCAGCGTTGCATTTTTATGGTTATTAGAAAATCTGTTTTTCCGTGACTGTGATGCATTTGCCGTGGTCATACTTGTTCTTTTCAATCGCTGTCGCCTGTCGCCGGCTTTCTTAAAAGAACAGGGCATATACCTCTTTTAAGTTAAGTAGGAGTAGAAACTTACGAGTCAAGTTCCGGATCTCAGCCCACGTGAGACTAAAAGTGTAAATCCCACCATTTGAGCTAATCTCAGGAACATGTGTTGAACGCTGCACGTAAGGTGTTTGGGAGATCATTGTGCTGTTCGAGAGATCTATTGATCTTGAGCAAAATGGTATACCGTCGCGGGTCATTTGGACTGAGCAATCGATAACATCAGCACCATCTTCGATAGCCTTATCATATGCCAAGTCAGTACATCCAGGATAGTCCCCACTCGCTCCATTTTTTGATATAACAAGAAAATCAACTGAATCATGAAACCATGCATCAGATAAAGTCGGCTACTAGTCAGAAAAGAATTATGGAAAATAATTACTCTCACTACCTTGTTTTGTAGCGTTTCTACCAAGGTGGGAGAAGCAGTCTTGAGGTAAATATGAAAAGAAAATAATCGATTTGAGTATTTCGAGCAATGTTTCAAGAACATAAAGAAACCTCTTGAAGATATTTTGCTTACCAATGGATGCAGATGCAGTTATAGGAAAATCTGAGAGCACACCATCGACAGAGAAATTGCCATTGTCCATAAAGGATAGATACTCGGTCACTGGATCGAAACTGTAGTCGTGGGCAATATCAATATCATTGGCAAAACCTGACACATACACTTGTAATCCTGCCTTGTGAGCATCTTGAACTAAGGATGTAGGAGGAAGCAAGTACTGCTTCTCATCAAGTGGCAGTATGTAAGACTTTGGGACAAGAATTCCTGAAGCAAAGGATCTTGACAAAAGTCAGGTTACTCAAGATAGAGCCGTAAGTTCGGTTTGTTGTCGGCTCAAAAATCTTCTTTTCCAAGAAACTGAAACACGAAACTCGGTCCATTGGGCCCGAAACGGCCAGCAATATTTTTAAAGAAATTTACTTCAGGGGAAGAGATGTAGTCGAATGGAAACATTTCTTGAGGCTGATATCAGAAAACTGCTCATGCTCAGATTCTGCTGCGCGTAGAACGCATCGTGTTGAACATTTAACCAAAAACTTTCTGGTTTTATCTGCGTGGTTACATCTTCAACCGTCAAAATGGGATACATTCCATCGAATTTTTCTGACCGAGATAATATTCCTCGGATCACTGCAAACAGGTGAAAGCCAAAAAAAGACATTTGTGAAAACTAAAGAGCAAAACACAGAATCTATATTTTTAACAGATACTGTAACTGAGTCAAAAACACTTACAAGTAACATTACTGAGATCTGTCAGGGAGAAATCGATGGTGAACCAACCCTGCGTAGGGACTCCGTTAACCAGGTAAGATTTTTGGCCTTTTGGGTAAAAAGATTCAATAGTTGAAGCGTTGTTCAGTTTTAAGTCAGGAAAGCAAATCCCAGCTCCATCTTTAGTTAGCTGAACATCACACCATAGAACAACACCGGGTACACTTGTCTGCACTGCCAAACCGTAAGCAGCACTACTCGAATCTGGAAACAATCCAGAAAACCCACCACGAGCAATCACAAGAGGAGCATCACCTGGTTAAAAAAAAAAGTAATCACAAGTTATTTTAATAAAATGAAATGTCTATGATTATTCCAACTTCTACTACACATCTTTATAAAGAAAATTTATCTTGTTTTCTCCTAATCTTCACGTAACTTCATGCTTAAAGAAGGAGAGAGAAAGAGACTCTCACCACTAAGTGTTTGCCATGGACCTCTAGATCTTTGAGCATTGGTTTGACCAGAAAACAGCTGAATCAGAACAACACTACAGATAAAAAACATCCAAGCTCGTAAACCTCGCCTTGTAGGGTTACCTCGCTTGAAATTCGTTGGTGTTTCTTCCATCTCGGAGACCTAGTAAATCTTCAATAAGTTTCTCCAATTTTAACTCTAAACCACATTAATTCAGTTTGTGGGGAAATTTCGTGTGCTAACTATATATGGGCAAAGATTTTTTGTCTTTTTGTTTCTGTTTTTTTTACTAGAAAGATCTCTCATTTCGTTTTTAATTAAACTGCTAGGCTTTAACCATTTCTATTCTAATTAAGACCTTTGTTGATATAATCGAAACGTCTATTACTGAGAATTTTCTAGGAACATGATGCAAAACATGGAATAATAGCTTCACGAAATACGAGAGCGACTTGTTGGTAAACTTATACCACGCACACATCCGCCAAAACCCGTTTGTGTCATCCTTCTAACTTATCGACATTGAGGACTTGGAAGACTAGAAAAGTCAACCATATGATTCTTTTCACCAGCAGCGACAAAAGCCTTATTGTAACACCCGCCTCTCCGAGCAAACCGGGAGCGCGGGTATGTTAGGGTCATGTGTATACGCCATATGGCAAACCATCTTGTCCCAGTAATGGTCCCATAAATCTCAGACGTGTTTCGTCTACATCCATCACTTCTATTGAGTAAAACAGTTTTAGAATAGTCTTTCCGTATGAACCATTATATAATCCAATGCAGAAAAATTAATTAGCTGCAGACAATCACACCAGCATCGTTCATTATAAACGAAACAATCAAATTCCATACAAAGAATTAACGTCAAGCTATCTAAGGATTTGGAAGTACATATTTTGAGATTTTTCATCTAGAAGTAGGAAGAGAACCATGTTTTGGAAAAAATAAAATAAAATATCTATATAAAATATAGAGAAATTTCATGTATATAGAGGAACCAGACTAATCTCTAAATTCTGCATATAAACTACGGTTGAAAATCTCAATACTACAGGTCGACTATTGTCGTCCATCTCGGCATGTACACCCCACACTCTCACCCAACTTTTTTCCCAAAAGCCTAATCGTCGCTTTACAAGGGTGGAGCCAAAATGGTCTCCGGTATTGACATGAAGAGAATAAAGAACAAGGTAAAGACATGAAGATGGACAGTACACCATAGGACATGAGATCATGGATAGGAAATCATGGACAGGAAATTCATGGATAGAAAATCATGGACAATAAGATCATGGACAATAAGATCATGAACTTAAATTCAAATGAGAGTCACATGTGTGGTTAAGGAAAATAGCTGTTGGGAGATGTCGCTATCTATTCCTTGCTGCAGAAACTCTCTTGTCCTCTTCGTCCTTGGCAACTTCTTCATGAGTTTTATATTAGTTTCTTAGATATGCTTTGTTTATTCATTCTCATTGTCTTATTCTCCTTACTAGATCTATTTATATAACTATTGTATACACTAAATCAATCTAAGAAAATATGTTCCTCAAATATTATTGTCTCTCTCTTGGATTTCCTCACATATTTCTCTTAGTTTTTCACCAAAATCTCAAATATTTTTCATAAACTCTCATTAATTCTCATAATACAACATGGTATCGGAGCTACAAGCTCTTGAAACCTAAATTTCTTCCGCAGATAATGGTCTTGCTATTCTCCTCACCAAAAAAAGGGCTATAAATGCTTTGTTCTAGAGACTAGGAGAGTCTTGATATAAAGGGATGTGAAGTTTGTAGAATCCATAGGCTATTATGATGGAAAGAGTTGGGATGAGCTCAAGGATTTTTCTCAATCAGCCTCAGATAGAGCAAACAAACTTAGGAGAGTAATGGAGAGCCTGGGAATCAGTATGCCTTCTCTACCAAGGGTGGAACCTGTCCCTGAAAATGTACCATCTACTAAAGCTGATAGTGTTGAGAGCACTCATCCTGATCATGAGGGGGGCAGTAGAAATGTTGAGCAGTCTACACAAGCTCAACCTGAAGAGAACTCAGTAGCTCAAGATCAAGATGAGATGCCATCAGAATCAGATGTTGAGACTCAAGTAGAGGCGCCAAGTGATGGAAATGAAGTAGAACCTGAACAGATACAACATTTGAGAAGGAGTACAAGGATCAGGAAACCTTCACACTGGATCAACACAAGAGTCTACTTCAATGCTGAAGCTGTATCTCATCCAATAAGTGCAGTATGCTCTCTTGCTCAATATCCAGAAGAGCATCAAGTTTTCATCAGTGAATTGGATCATGAATACATTCCAAGAACATATGAAAAAGCTATGCAACACAAGGAGTGGAGAGAATCTGTTGGAGATGGATGGGAGCCATGATCAAGAATGATACATGGTTTGAGACTGAACTTCCAAAAGGAAAGAAAGCAGTGACAAGCCGGCTTCTCTACACTATCAAGTATGGAGCCAATGGAAAACCAGAAAGAAAGAAGACAAAACTGGTTGTAAGGGGATATACTCAAGTATATGGTAAAGATTATCTAGACACTTTTGCACCAGTGGCCAAGCTTCACACTATAAGGATTCTCTTGTCTCTTGCTGTCAACCTTGAGTGGGATTTATGGCAGATGAATGTGAAAAATGCATTTCTTCAAGGAGAATTGGAGGATGAAGTCTACATGAGACCACCTCCTGGTCTTGAGAACATGGTGAAGCCAGGAAATGTTCTCAGATTAAAGAAGGCAATTTATGGCTTGAAGCAATCTCCAAGGGTTTGGTACTATAAGTTGAGCACCACCTTCAATGGAAGAGGTTTTGTAAAATCAGAAGCTGATCACACCGTCTACACATTAACTAGTAAGCAAGATATTGTGGTCATCTTAGTTTATGTGGATGACATTATCATCACTGGTAGCAACAAGGAAGGTATTCTCTCAACTAAAATTTTTCTTGAAAATGCTTTTGATATCAAAGATTTGGGAGAGTTGAAGTACTTCCTTGGGATTGAGATATGCCGCTCCAAAAAGGAGTTATTTTTATCTCAAAGGAAAGTACACACTTGATATTTTAAATGAAGGTAGGAAACCTTGGGAGTAAAAAGACCAAGACTTCCATTAGAAGAAGGATACAAGGTGCTTAGAGAAGGGGAGTATGAGTGTGATTGGATGTCGTGTATGGCGATAATTTTCCAGCCAAAAAGCTATTTACTCTGAGTTCAGCCAATGTGTTTCCAATCAAGTGGAATAAAATTTAATATTATTTTATTATATTCTCGCTGGTTACTATTGAATCACAGGTAAATCTATTGCTTTTATTCCTCTTGGTTTTCTAAGAAGAAACAATTACTTTGACTTTAACGCTCATTTACTCTGCCACTTTTCCACTCAATTACTCTATTTTTTATTACTCCCAGTTACTCTATTGCCAACCAATCACATTCTATGAGTCTACACCATTTGGAGATATCAAGAAGTATAGAAGAATGGTGGGCAAGCTCATCTATCTAACCATTACCAGACCAGATGTGTGCTTTGCTGTGAATCAAGTGAGTCAACAGCAAACTCATCTCACTTTTCTTGTCAGTGATCCTCTTGCCATGAAGTGTTTTACTCTTTTTCCTTTCCTTGGTTTTTATCCCAAGTGGTTTTTCCAAGTAAAGATTTTAATGAGGGAATGTTTCATGGTTTCCAAGCTTGACCAAGTCCCTATGGTCAAGCTTGAGGAGGAGTATTGACATGAAGAGAATAAAGAGCAAAAGTAAAGACATGAAGATGGACAATAGACCATGGACATGAGATCATAGATAGAAAATCATGGACAGGAAATCATGGACAGGAAAACATGGACAGAAAATCATGGACAGTAAGATCATGGACAATAAGATCATGAACTTAAATTCAAATGAGAGTCACATGTGTGGTTAAGGAAAAGAGCTGTTGGGAGATGTCACTATCTATTCCTTGCTGCAGAAACTCTCTTGTCCTCTTCCTCCTTGGCAACTTCCTCATGAGTTTTATATTAGTTTCCTAGATATGCTTTGTTTATTCATTCTCATTGTCTTATTCTCCTTGCTAGATCTATTTATGTAACTATTGTATACACTAAATCAATCTAAGGAAATATGTTCCTCAAATATTCTTGTCTCTCTCTCTTGGATTCCTTCACATATTTCTCTTAGTTCTTCACCAAAATCTCTCAAATAATTTTCATAAACTCTCATTAATTCTCATAATACAACATCCGGCGTCTCTGCAGTTGCTCGTCGAGTCTTCACTCTCTCGGACTATGCACATCAAGAAAGAATAGTCTTGATCCGGTGTCCCCTGGAGCCTGGAGGTATAACTCTCGCTCTTTCATGTGCAGATCGGTTGGGTCTTGGTGCACGACCCTTCGTAAGCTCCGCTGCTCTGGTAACTCATCAAATGTATGGCATCTGCTCCTTGTTAGAGGACTGCGAGGAGTCCCGGAAACAGCGTCAGTTATCGGGTTTAGAGTTTCTTCTATGATGGAAGAGGTTTTTGCTGTCTAAGATTTTCGATCGAGGTGGCGTTCCTGATCTTCGCTTTCTCTCCGGAATCTTCTTATTCCCCGCCATGAGGGCGGAGTACGCCATGTCTCGAACTTGTTAGGGAGTGGATCTGCTACAGTTTGGGGCTGTTAGGGTTTAGGAGTTGATTCGTTTGATTAAAAGTTGACTCGTGGTGACTGCAGGACACCTTTGTCTAGTCCTAGTATGAACTCTATTTGTTATCAATACTATTTTGAACTATAACATTTAACTATATTTCCTATTATTTATATTTATATCTGAATTTATTATTATTATTAAATATATATTTTACATAAAATTAAGGAACTAAATAACTAATCTATTATTTTTCGAAATTGATGAATTCAATTTATATTAATAATAAATTTAAGTAACCAATCAATTTGTTTTATTTATTAACATAATAAATAATAATCTATGTCTACTACTTGTTAAAAAAATCCGACGCATAGCCGATTACGCGAGCGATTAAACGTGAATCGGAATGAGACCCTAGCGAAGTGAGGCAATTCGGTGACATTCTACGCTCGGACGAGTTAGTGAGTGGAAAACGATTATCGAAAGAAAACATTTAGGCTTTTCTTTTTTTGAGTAAAATCGTTTCTTCCTCGGCATAATCATATTTGGTCCAAATTATTGGAACTAATTGTCCAGCCCAAAACATCATTTACCACATCTTCCCCAACTCTCCTCTCCTCCCCGACAACAAAATCTCTAAAATTCTACTTTTTAAACATCTCTAAAATTCATATACAACTTTTTGTTGAAGTAAAAGTAAGGTCACAACCAGTAGATTCAAACGATCATGATTTACTTGAGTTGAATGACCAATAGTTTCAGGAACATTTACAATAAATAATTGTTTAGAATGCATACAAAAACTATATTTATGTAAATAATAAATACAATTATATTTTTTTTTGAACTAATTTTCATACAATTATATTTTGAGATCTATTTTGGTATGCATTTATAAATAAATCTATGAAACTTAATACCAATGATGATTTATATATAAACCATGTTTTATACATAAAATTTTGTAGCATACGTATAAATGAAGTATTATACGTATAAAAATATTTGACAAAAAAAAATACGTATAAAAATATAAAAAAAATTTCCCCGCATAGCACCTAGCGAGTTTTCGAGTTTTCAAACAACATCATTTACCTAAGTGTAAGCATGAGCTTCAGATACTCGTTGGCGTCGGATCGGGTATTTTAGATTTTGGTTCTTTTTATAACACCTTCTAGCACTACAAGAAAACATGGCAAATCCTGATGAATATTATGACGGATAAAAATATTGTCGGAATATTTTGACGAAATTCTGACGAAACACAGAAAAAAACTCAATAATAAATTGGCGTCGGTATTTCGTCGAAATATTCCGACAAAATACCAGCTGAAATAGAATGTGTCGGAATTTTTTCAGGAAATTCTGACAAACTGTCGAGAAATGTGAAATTGTCAGAATTTTGTTGGAAATTTCGGATGAATTTTCATTTATGTCTGGTTATTCTTCAGATTCTGAGTAGAGGAACAATATTTAGAAAATTTGTAATCATATTGCATGTAATATTTATTTTTGGATTTGTTTTAAATATTAGTTCTTTAATTGCATAATATAAATATAGTTTGGATTTAATTTTTTTTGTTCTTGTTAATTTATAATTTTTTATATAACGTTTGTTAAAAAATTTACAACATTTTCTAAAATTATTTAATATTCTGAAATTTGGTTATTTCATCGGAATTCCGTCAGTATATTCTTACAGAATTCTGACAAAAACTTATATATTGGGGTTTCGGTTTGAGGTTTCATTTCCTCAGAATTTCGCCTTAATATTCCAATAGAATTTCGACTAACTAATCAAATTCGTCGGAGTTTTGTCAGAATTTTCCTACAGATGTTAAAGGATTAAATATTTTTGATATGATTTACTTAATATTAATGTAAACCTGGATACGTACTAGGTCATATAAACACATATTAAGTGTCTATAAAAAGTTCAAATTTGAAAAACATATAATTTCGAGAAAAGTGTATATAAAAAAGTTCGAATTCAGTTCGAACTCAAAAAAGAAAAGATTATATAAAGTTTGAATTTGAAACATATAGTCTGAAACTATAATTTTTATTTATTTATTTTTATTTATATATCTAGGGTATAAAGGTTTTTTTACCTATTAAATAAAACATTTTGGTGATTTTCCTCCCTATGATCTATTTTTGTGATAAAAACATGAAAATAATCTATTTAGGAGAATTTTCCTTTATATTAATGCAACTTTATTATATATATTTAAAAACAATTTTTTGAAATTTAGAAAGTTTTAAAATATTTTATAAAATGCTTTTGGAGTTTTTGTAATTTAAAAAACTGTTATAATAAATATATTTGAAAAATGTTTTAAAGTTTTATAGTTTTTATATATAAAAGATCAAGTTTTATTATATTTATATATGAAGAATTAAAATTATTTATTATAAACTATGGTATATATATTTTAATATTAATTAATTTAAATATTATATTTTAAATATATTTTTTAAAAATATTTTATTAAATTTTGACGAATATCATCCGTCAGATTTTTGTTGGAAAATTATAACGAAAATATTTATCGAATTTTTTTGACGGAAGTATTCGACAGAGATATCCGACGAAAAATATTCATCATTTGTTATTCTGACGAATTTCTCTGTCATAATTTGTCTGTTTTCTTGCAGTGTAGGTTTCATTCTAATATATTTGCAAGTACAGGTCGGATTCCGATATAACACATCAGTTTTCAGATCAGTTTCTATCTTATAATCTATAAAGTAATCATATATCATCTGGATTTAAATTATATCAGATCTCTTCGGATGTACTAGTAGTAAAATCTAAAATTCAAAAGCAAAACATAAAAATATAGATTTATATAAAATTGAATATTTAAGGTGTTTATTTAAATTTTAAACACGTATTGTTAGATATAATATCAAAATTTGAATATTTGAAGTATATATTTATATTTATATTAATTTGGTTTCTTTGGATATTTTTCAGATTTTATAGGTTTTTTCACGTTACCATTCATATTTGGTTAATAACATTTCGGGTCCTAGATATGTTTTGTAACATCTTACAAAATCTATTCAGTATTTTTTACATTCCAAATCGAATACGGATCAAGTTTTTGGATTATGTTCGGATTTCGGGTGACAGATTTTATGCCCAGCAGCTACCTGAGTGTTCTAACAATCGGTCTATGTGATGCCTAGTTCGTCAGTAAAAAACTGCAAATCGACCATAAACCTAACGGGTTTTCTAAATATGATTAAAATCAGTCTATGCGGTAACCCGCACAGACACTAATCTCCTACAAAATGTATAATTACCATCTACCAGTTTCTTGAACACTACATCTTATACTGTATAAATTCGCTTCACCTTCTTCATCTTCCTTCTACAGACTGGACAACTCCCAGCAGCTTCTGCTATCCTGTGCACATATTTCCTACTCCATTAGATTTGATACGTAGACAGCTGTATATTATATTAGCTCATGTTGAGAGACTTATTAAACTTACTTTGTTCCACACTGATAACAAGAGACGCAATGGCCACAGGGGAGGAAAAAGCAATCTCGTTTAGCATCAAAACAAATGGCACATAGTCGTCTAGTGCTATTACTTGCTTCACCCTCATTACCAGTAAAGTCTTCGAGATCAGCATCATCTGCTGCAAAAGACTCATTAGACGAACCATCCTCATCTTTGTTCACAAGTAATCGTGTTCTCGTTGAATCATTGTCGGTTTGATAACTCTCTCCACCATTACACTGTAACCTTTTCCAGAGTTGTATAGCTACCAGCATGAAGCAAGTCACCAAACCTGCATATGGTCCCAAAAATAGAAACTTTCTCAATGCTCAAATCTGATTATAAATTGCTTTTAAAATTATTGGGAAAATAGTTTACCAGTGCCAACTACATATGAAGTCCATCTAGGTTGATATGAGAATCTGACATACCATTCTTCTTCTTCTCCTTCAACTGATGGTCCCTGAGCTCAGAGGCAATGTGAAATGAGCATACAATATATATATAGATTGTGTGGCTGTGTTTCCTTGTGAGTACATACCTGGCGTGGTGCTGGTGAAGTTAAGACAATAGAATTTTCAACAAGAGACACTGCATTGAATGTGCACTCGCCGTTGCTGAAGGTACACTTGTAGAATGGTTCTTTAGTATCATACAAGATAGCCCTTACATCAATATCCAGTTTCACCTGGAAAAAAAAATTCACCTCAAGTAAAAGAAGTGGACATGTGCAAGAAGAAACACAACAGAGGACCAAAACTTATTCCAAAGTCAGGTAATTATTACCTCTACGTCCTTCATGTTGGAGTTGGCCACAGCAACATAATAACTTGAAGACTTACTTATCTTCACTTCAATAGTACCACTACCTGTAAAGGGCTTTGGTTAACTCCTGATATAACCAACGCAACCAATACATTCAAGTTGGAAGTCCCATTTGACTAACCTCGAATCAGATTCCATGAGAGAGCTGTGTTCTGAGATGCATGTTTCTCCAACAACCCATAAGAGGCAGGTCCTATGGATTGAAATCATCAGTTGAAATCCTTAAAAGCCAACACTTACACACACATCAATATATACTAACAATATTAAAACCAGCAGGCAAGCATAGAAAAAATGACCCACAAAAGAGATCACAAACCAACCTTCATCAACCACAAGCCGAGCTGAACGGCCTTCCGGTTTAACACTATATGAAATATTCAACGAAGCCCCTTTGTTCAGATAGTATGGCCATTCCTGAGAGAATTTAAATCAGGTAAGCTTGAATCTTTTGTTGAGAACAGTTGTAAAAGAAACACATGTTTGAAAGAAACAGTCATGAGAATCTTTAAACATACCTTGTAAGAGTTATGTGAGACAGAAGCCAAGCGGGACTCTGACCAATTCACTACAACATCAAGAGGAGGAGATGTATAGAACCCAAATAACTCAAGTCCAGATTTTGAATCATCTAACTCTTTCACCTAACCAAAAAGAAAAGAAAAAAAAAACATTCTCAGCAACTTAGCACACAGTCTCTCCTGATAGAGAAAGTGAACCAGACAACAACGACCTTTACGCTTTGGACAAAAATGGTGTTTGGTTCAACAAGAAGAGAAGAGTTGGGTCCAATCCAGACGTTTCTTGGTCCGTAAACACCAACGAATCATAGCCATCGACACTGAGTCATAAAAAAAGACAGTCAAATTCAGACAACAGTTCCGTAAAAAGGACAAGACTTTCAAAAACAGAGCAAAGTCAAAAGAGTGTCGGGAACAAACCAAAGAACCAGAAAATGATAACCACAGCAAAACAGGACACCCGTTGTTCAACACCGGCCGTTGAAGCGTTCCCACCGGACAAGGTAAGATCGGGCCGGCTTAAATCCCGATGATTAAACAGGGGATCAACATCTTCTTCCTCTCTATTAGAAGATGACGAAGAAGACACAGAGGGGAGATGAGGAGGAGATGAATCCATCTAGAGAGAGGGAAAGGAAGAAGGAAGTGATGGAGGAGAGGATGATGAAACTGACGAAACCCTCTAAAGATGTAAAGAAGGAGAAAAAGCTGAGAATGTGAGAGGAGGTGGTGAATCCATGAAGATAATTAAAAGTAACGGTTACAACACTGTTTGAAAATGGTTATCACCTGCGAGTCTTCGTCTTTTCTCTCCGTCGTTGAACGTTAGAAAAGTAAACGACGGTGGTTAAAGCTTTATAAGGTTTGACTTCTCTGAGGGTATTTTCGTACTTTACTAACCTAATATTTATCCTTCAAGATTTTGTTTTAAAATGGTAAATATGTATGCATCTGATATACTATTATTTAAATGAAACAAGAATGTAAAGATAAACAAGATTAGTCCATCTGAAATATTATTTAAACTCATATTATTCCATTGTCATGAGGAAACTATAACATATTAAATCTGAGAAAGATGTCTTCAACTAAAATTATAAGGTGACTTTTATTAAAATAATAAATTTATATTTAAATATAAATTTTAAAATAAAATATAATGTTATTAGATTTTTTATTTGAAAATCCAGTTTTATTAAATATATATATATATATATATATATATATATTAAGTTATATATTTACAATCTTTCTAGTTATTTAAAATGTTTTGATATAATTTTTTAGTTAAAAATTAAAAATTTAAATCTCATAGGTTTATATGAGATTTTGAAATGGTTTAACAAAACCATAATAAATTTTTATTTCAGGAAACCCCATCTAAAATTCTTACTAAAGTCACTTTTTTGTTATTGATTGAATACAATGTTGTTCTTAGTTTATCTGAAACATGATCGATATGTTTTTATATAAGATAAGTAGATAACATTCTGAATTTATTTGCATGCATCATGGTCGTAGTTTACCTGTCTAAATTTATCAAAATATATATTAAGAGAAGTATTTTATAATATATGAGTAAAAATTGCCCAAAAACTAAGCGCTAAGGTTACCTTGTCTAAAATACTCCCTCCGTTCCTAAAAATAGGATTTTCTGGATTTTATTTTTGTTCCACAAAGAAAGATTTTCTATATTTTTAAGGTACTTTTGTATACTTTTTAGGTACTTTTGTATACTTTTGAGGATCATTAATTATAAATATTTGAATTGATTAAATTTTATTGGTTGATAGTTATTGGAAATTGTATAAAACATAAATAGTAAACTAAAGTTGGCAAATATTTATTGTAGTCTTAATAAACGTGAAAACTCTAGAAAACCTTACTTTCAGGAACGGAGGGAGTATTATATAAGCTTTATATGTCTTAGATTAGTCCAGAGAGAGAGAGAGAGAGAGAGAGTAATTATTGTAAAATACCATACTAAATCTTTTCATACAGATACATTTATCTGAAATATAGATTCAATGTGTCATTAGAGGATAACATATTGAATCTATTCGCATGCTCGTAACTTACATTTGTCTCTATCTATCAAAATGCAAAGAAAAACAAAGTCAAACATTATGATTAAGCTTGTTTAAAATATTATAATATCCTAGACTACTCGTGAGGAAGAATAACGTATTCGTAGAATATGAAATATCAAACCTAATGCATATATATTAAGTACGTTAAATTACATCAAAAGATACTAAAATAGACCTATTTGGCTCCTTGGGCTTAATTTTAATCATGTAACCCAAAGAAAACTTTATATCTAGCCTGGTTGTAAATAATTATGGGCCTAGTGCCCCACTTAAAAATATTATAGACATTTTGGTTGTTAGCTAGGACTGCTCGTACCTTTCATAAATCGTTTTGCTATTTTGGTTGTTCTATTTCGGTCTGGTTATCCAGACCACCTCAAATTTGAGTAATAGAATAGCCTTTTGATGTCAAAAAAAAAAATATTATAGACATTTTGAGTTTTTTCTTTCAAACTAAACAAAAAATTGTGGGATCCCGATGGTTGTGCATTGTCAGACCATGACAAAAGTAGAATCTGTATACTAGTCAAATGATATATATTTTTGTTATACCGTAGGTATATGAACTTGTTTGATTTGTTTCGGTTAAACAAACAGCACCAGAGATGACACTGACTTCGAATTTTAAATTTCTTTCTCTGGGCACTAATGTAAAACTGTGTATATTTCGAAAGACTGCATTCTTTGTCTTCGAGAGAGACTAGAGATAATCAAGTTACCTTTTCTCAGAAAACGTTCTAATCGTGGGTCAAGAAAGTGGGTTTTCCAGCCACGGCCAATGGAAGAAGATGATCCATCTTCTTTACGAGAAACGCTGAATGTTTCTCTTTCATTCTCTTGTACACAACACGACTCAATACATTGCAGGAACCAAGAGTTCATGCTATCTGTTCCTGAGAGCTATGGTCCAGTGAAACTGGTAAACCCATCCTAAAACATATGGAGGTTTTTTTATTCTGAATGCAACTTATGTAGGTTTGTCTGTGATTGCAGGAAGTGTACGATTATGACACATTCTCTGCTGATGACATAATGGGAGAAACTGAACTTGATATCCAACCTCTTATCACATCTGGAATTGCATTTGGGGATACTGAGATGTTGGGGGATATGCAGATAGGAAAATGGATGAAGTCGCATGATAATCCGCTTATAGATGACAGCATCATTAACATTGTCGATGGGAAAGTGAAACAAGAGGTTCAGATCAAGCTTCATAATGTAGAGTGTGGAGAATTAGAACTGGAAATGGTTGCCACTTGAACAATAATATACAATTAAGTTTCATTGTTATTAAACCACAATTTGCTTATTCTTTTGTTGGAACATTTTTGGATCTTTCCACTGGACTCTTGTTTGTAATATTTTGTTTCTGATGGTTATATATATTTTACAGAGTACAGTGCATTATATTGTTTTTGATGGATGAAAATCAAAGAAAGCCTTCACCCTTTTGGCCTAGTTTCGTACTTTTATGATTGGTTACCCTTTTTGTTTTCCATAACAACAACTTTTCTCATTACCAGAGAAAGGTTAATCTACAAGAATCATCTTCCTCTTACTCGAGCATTACAGACATCTAGGCGTGGAAGAACCACGTGAGACTAAATTTGAAGAACTACACTATCAAACTCTGTTGCTAGAGAAGCCACAATGAGACTTGAAGCTAATTTTAAAACACATGAATGTAAGCAAAATACTATAACAAAGAGAATGAATTTCCAAACGCCACTATTAAGTATTTAACCACCTGTTGCTAACAAAGGCATAATTAGAGACTTGAAGCTAATTTCGAAGAAAACATGAACACAGAGAATGAAGCTTCGATGACAAATCAAAAAAAAAAAAAAGGAGAATGAAGCTTCAATGGTCAGTGGAACAGTTTTAGATTTTGCTATAAACCTTCTTTTCAACTTCGATCTGTGGGACTGCCAATAGATAAAACAATAAGAACCACTCGGGACGAGATCAGCAACTACACTATCAACCACCTGTTTTAGGAAACCACACTACTAACCCCTGTTTTAGAAACAACACTATCAACCACCTGTCTGAGAAACCGCAATTATTAACCATAAAGGCATTGGGCCTTAAGCTAATTCCAATGTAAAAGTAGAAGACAATAACAAAGAGAAGAACGTAGTTGCCTAAGCAGAGCGTGAGAAAACCCTAAACCACTTCCGCAGGTCTCCAAAACGTTAAAGCTACAGCCCCATTCAGTCGCAAGATCTCAGAGGTATTATGCTAAGCAACTACATAAACTTCATTCTTGTCACCTGATAATACTAAATCGAACCATACTACACTAAATAGCAAACGACACAAAATTTATAAGCTCACAAAGCACAAGTAAAGAGCAACGACTACTATATTTCACAGATAGAAAAGTTCGATTCTGGCTTATAATGAAAGAGAAACAAGGACGCAAAGAGTTCATCAATTATTCATCAGGGGCTTTATAAACCCCAAAACACAAAGCATAAGTAGTTTTCAAAAGAAAAAAAAAGACATAAGACTTTTAACCCGAACACAGGGGGTTTTAGATACCACCACGAAGACGGAGGACCAAGTGAAGGGTCGACTCCTTCTGGATGTTGTAGTCTGCCAAGGTGCGACCATCCTCAAGCTGCTTCCCAGCGAAGATGAGACGCTGCTGGTCCGGAGGGATACCTTCCTTGTCCTGGATCTTAGCCTTCACGTTGTCGATCGTGTCGGAACTCTCCACCTCCAAAGTAATAGTCTTTCCTGTCAACGTCTTAACGAAGATCTGCATGCCTCCACGTAGACGCAACACCAAGTGAAGCGTAGACTCCTTCTGGATGTTGTAGTCAGCAAGAGTCCTCCCATCCTCCAACTGCTTCCGGCAAAGATCAGCCTCTGCTGGTCCGGAGGGATCCCTTCCTTATCTTGTATCTTAGCCTTGACGTTATCGATGGTGTCGGAGCTCTCCACCTCCAAAGTAATAGTCTTTCCGGTCAAGGTCTTGACGAAGATCTGCATGCCTCCGCGTAGACGCAAGACAAGGTGAAGCGTAGACTCCTTCTGGATGTTGTAGTCTGCCAAGGTTCGACCATCCTCGAGCTGCTTTCCGGCGAAGATGAGACGCTGCTGATCCGGAGGGATCCCTTCCTTGTCCTGGATCTTGGCTTTCACGTTGTCGATGGTGTCGGAGCTTCTCCACCTCGAGGGTGATTGTCTTCCCGGTGAGAGTTTTCACGAAGATCTGCATCTTGGTTTGGTTGTAACTTGCGATTTGAGAGAGAGATTTGAGAAGTTTGATTTTTTTTTACTGAATATAATTTCGAGACTTGAGTTGTGAAGGAGAAGAGAGGTCTATAAGGTTTTATTTATACGCAAGGATGAAGCCGACTAGGTCACAGGCGGTCAAGCGTTAACCAATAAGATGTAGACACGTGTTGATAACCATGAGCCGTGTACCGGCAACCGACCTATATTTTAACGCCGTTTCTTTTCTGACTCGTTGCCGACCATAACTTCTAAACGGCTGTAACAGAAGCCGAACGTTTTGAGTTAACGATCGTTACGGAAGATGCTATTATTCTTTTCTTTTAATCAATGGTGGAGATGAAAATGTCAATAATTGAATCGACGCCTATCTCGTATTTTCTAGATATTCCTGCTTTATTTATTTTTTTTCCTTTTTTCTTTATGCTAGTTGGCTTTTAGTGAATTTTACATTTTTTTCCAGAAAATAACGAGGGGATTGGTTGAAGTTTATCTCCTTAACTTTATTTTTTCTTAATTTTATATCATTAGATTTTATCAATTTTATTGTATCTTTATTTTTAAAAATTAAAACCTATATTAAATTTTTACAAATTGTTACCTATCATGCTTTAACTTTAACTAGGTGTTTAGTCCGCATATGCGAGCATAAATATTTTATAATTACTTATTAATATATATATATATATATATATATATTACTAAGAAAAAATTGTAGTTCTTATTAATATTTTCATTGGAAAATTTTAAGTATATATATATATATATTATTTAGTTCGTATTCTCTTTTTAATTATACAAAATAATTTTTAACTTGATATTTAGTTATGCGTTTTCTGTTTTTGAATTTTTAACTTTCTTATTAAAATATACTTTTTCGGGTAACGACACAATATATATGAGAATTATCTTTTCATTTTAAAATATATATTTTAGATTTTGGATAATTCTTATTATTATTAATTATAATTTGTTTTTGATTTTGACTAATTTATATAATTTATTCATTAAGGGTATAAACGATATTAACCACTCTAATTTTTAACATGAGAGATCCGTTACGAAAAATCAATTTTTAAGTAATTATATATAGATAGATATATTTTAAAGCTACAGAAAAACAATTTTTTCTTATATATTTTAGGTTTTTTATAGGCTGTAAAATCTATAAAAAAATATCTATAATTTCAAATCAATTAGATAATCATAATTAAAGTTTTCAACTTTTCATCATCTTTTCTAGATATTCTTGCGTTATTTTTTCTTTCCTTTTTCCTTTTATGCAAGTTGGCATAAAATGTAATGTTTTTGTTTTTGTTTTTTAGTAGTATTGTATATTTGCATTATTTGCTTCAGATTAAGGGTGGACATTCTGATTTGATTAGTATTTGTTCAGATTTTGAGTGTTAGGGTCAAAAGTTTTAGTCTTAATCGGATATTTATAAATTTTAGTTCGGCTACAATTGATATTTGCAAGTCTTTGGAAACTTTTTCCATTTCAGTTGATCATTCTGTTGATCACCTTGATCTTAGCCCTTGCTTCCAACGGAACCAGTCTTCAAGTCAATTCACTCGTTTTCCATCTGGAAGACGTAGTGAAGAGGTAAGAACCCTCTACTCTAATCCTTATTCTCTCAGTCTCTTTCTCTATGCAAAGCTAACTTCCTTTTATTCCATTTAATAGGTACCACCAGTATGTGCTTGCATTCAGAAACCTAAGATACTGGATACGTGTGATCAAGGGACGAGGATTGTCAGATCAATCTACACAAAGCGTTTTAGCTCCAAAACCTTGACACTAATGGCATTAGCTCTGTCTACGGGTGTATAGACGAGCTAGGTAACGAAGGTCATCCCCCGGTCAGTTCGTCAACGGTACTTGGACCCTTATGTGTGTATGTGTGTATCATTCTGTTTTTGCTACTGTCAATTCCACTAAGCTGAGTGAAGACGTTCAATTGTTATTTCTTTCATTTGATCATATAACAATAATATTACCTGAGTCTATTTTTTTGCATTAGTGTCACACGTCTTTGATATATCAACCATAACAGCCTCATCAGGCGCTAATATTCAAAACGAAAACACACTGATGCAACTTCAAGTTTCCAATGCTTACAAGGATAGTGTTCTGTAATTATATATGGTAAAAAGAGCTTACCAGTGTCTTGAAGCCACGCCTGAAAGCTTGGCTATTTAGGTGAATATTTAGGTGAAGAGCTTCTTGCCACCTGAGAACTTTATCTGCCATTTTTGGACCCTTGTACCTTTCTAAAGAGAAACTCCCTAGCTGATGTGATTCCTGACGGTGGAAGGATTTACTCCATAAAAGACACGGAAGACTCCAAATGTTCCCTCCTTCATGAACTCCATTATTAACTAAAGTTCCATAAGCCACCACCTTAGCGTAGTTCGGGGAGAGCACTAAACAAAAAATTGTGGGATACAATGGTTGTGCATTGTCAGCCGATGTCAAAAGTAGAATCTGTATACTAGTCATATGAGATGAAGAGACATGGCGTTACACATTCTAAGAGAAGTAGAACACAAAAATGCTAAGATATAAGGATATTTTGGTGCATCTGAACATCACTGTATCTACTGATATGACTATATCAGGACTGGTTTAAAGATTTTGGAGACCATAAAACAATTTACAAAAAAAAATAATTGAAAAAATTCCCATCAGCCTATATATATATCATCATCTTCTAGAATCTAGACCAATGTTTCACTTAGCTGTGCTCGGTTTAACACCCACGTATGTGAACTTGCATGATAATCTTAAAAGGCTCAAAACATGGATGAGAGTGACAACCGTCATTGTACACCAAACGAAAACAGAGTTTTGTACATTCAAATGCATATTGTTCTGTATATCTGATGCACACAGGAGAGAATAAAATAGTACACCATCCACTAGCATGTTCTCTAAACGTTTTACAGTAGAGCCGTACTAGTTAGTAGCTCCAACTGTTCGTTTCTGAATAACTCTAGCTCACTAAGGCTTAGCGAGTCTGGTACACCATAATCTAAAGGAAACTCAATAGGTAGGGACTTCCAGTAAAGACTCGGTTTCCACTCCGCTTCTCTCACTACCTTCAACACCTCCTTCGCCACAATCTCGCTTGCCTTGGCTGTGAAATGGATCCCATCTCTATAAAGTAAAACAAACCCCCCCAATGAGTTAGTTTGATAGAGTTATCATTTCTAGAGTTAAGCATCAGAGTAACTCACGTGAAGCAGGTGTTCAACCAATCATCTTGTTGCTGTATAACGTTCCAGAGATCAACACATTTCACATCCATCTCATTGCATAGGTTCAACAACGCTTCTGCATATGGACGGCAAGCTTCGTTTCTCCGGCCTTTTATTGCATCTCTACCACATTATGTTACACAGTGATCAAACTTCTAATACTAAAGAGGAAGATTAAGCCAGCTCTCTCAGAAGATACATACCCAAAAACTAACTCGATCTGTCTCTCGTTCATTGGTGGTGGAGAGAGGAAAATGACACGGGTCTTGTCTGAAAGGCTCTGTTAAGAAAGAAGACACCATGAGTTCAGTTAACAAAAAGTCTCCAACTTTCAAAAGGGGCATTAGCTAACCAGAAGATGCTCCCCAATCTTCCTCATGTTGTCAATGAACTCAGAGAGAGGAACATGAGCTCCCTTCCCTGATGGATGAGGAGGCATTGAATCATTCCCACCGAAGTAAACTATCACCAAAGAAGGTTGTACTACAGCATCCTAAGTTTAAAAAAAAAAAACAGAGACGTCAAGAATCATACATAAAGTGTGACACTTTCAATATGCTTCTTGTCAGAACAGAGTGTATTTCACCTTTGGGAAGACTTGGTCAAGAACCTTTAAGGCAAATCTTGAGTTCCAACCACCATATCCACGAAGGATAACATCAGCCTGTGAACATGCATCGAAAGATTAAATCTTTTAAGTGTTACAGTGATGGATCTGATCTGAGTAAAAAAGGAACCAATCAATCATTAGGTTGGTGACAGTGAAAACATGTAATTGACTGAAAGTTGTCCACTTTTTGAACAATTAAGTCTGAGAACAGATTCAATAGAGCTACATGCCAGAAAGAACAGAGGAGGAGGAGGAGGAGAATAAGAAACCGTGCGAGAGTAGACGTCAGCGAGAGTGGCTCCCCAGCCACCATTGCTGAAACTGTACTGAACAATTGAAGAACCGAAGAGGACGATTTGAGGTCTACCTGGTCCAACCATGGCGGCTTTGCTTCCTCTTCTCTCGCCTGGAGAAGGAGGAACAACACTTTGCTTGGTGAAGGCTCTGGTAAACAAAACTGATACAGTATTTAAAATGGATTTCTGAATTAAATAAAATTAGTATATTAATCAAAATTATTTAATTAGTATATTAATTAAAATTAATTATTTAATTATTTAAGATTTTTCTTTTTAATTCTTATTTAGATATTTATTAGTATTTGGAGTTGTTTTTAATCACAGTCAAAAAATTCAATCATTTGTGTTATGGAAGTTAGATCCTACTTACTACTGACACATCGACCAGAATTCCATAATAATGATTCCTAGAAAAAACAAAAGAGAAAAAACAAGTTCCTAATCCTATGTGGACTCACCTAGCCGACATATTTACTGTTAAATAAAAGACGAAATGGAAAGCACGCCGGCAAGTCTTACGTGGTTATTAGCCCTGGGCAAAAAAACCGGATCCGAAAAACCGAACCGAAACCGAACCAAAATACCCGAAACCGAAACCGGACCGAAATCCTAAAATATCCGAACGGTTTCTATATTTTTATATCCAAAAAACCGTAATCGAATCGAAACCGAACCGAAAACCAAATGGATATCCGAATATCCGAAAAATTAAGTTTAAGCTTTCTGTTATTAGGTAAAATGTTATCAATACCCACTCGAACCTGAATTGGATAGGAAGGGTGAGAACAAAATAAAATGCCATCAGTACCACTTGAACCTGAATTGGATAAGAATAGTGAGAACATTGTTACCACGTGACCGCATTATCTCTCATCTACTTCTTATATTATAAATATATATGTTATTTTTATATTAAAATAGAGTAAATATTTATAAAATTATAAAATTGACATCTTAGAAACTCGAACTTTGTTTAGATTAACAATTATACAAGTATATAATCAGTAGACCATTTAGATTAACATGTTAACTAAAATATTTTATCTATATATATTTGATTCACATATTAAACGGATATCCGAAACCGACCCGCAACCGAAGCATAACCAAACCGAAACCGAACCGAAATCTCATAAGAACCGATTGGGTATAATAATGATATATCCGATATATCCGAAACCGAATGGTTTTTACCCGAAACCGAACCGAATATTCGAATGCCCAGGGCTAGTGGTTATTATCAAAAAGAAAAAAGGAGTTTGGGGTTCACTAGTTTAGCCTCAACTTGAGGTATCAAACAAGCGGTCTATGTATATCTGGCCCCTCTAGTGGTTGCAAAATTTTGTATTTTTCTGCTAAGCCCTCTCGGTTACGTGTATACACTGTGATTCTTTCTTTCTTTTTCCCTTTTATCTTTTTTTTTTCTCGTCAACTGGGTATTATTAAATAGGACGAGGCCCAAAAAGGACAAAGCACAACAAGAAAGTAAACGAAGGGCCTAAACAAACGGCCAACTATACAAAAACTCTATGGGCCATCAGCCCAATAGAGACAAAACCGTCGAGGAAAGTAATCGTCACTTGCCACCACTTGTCCGATCGACACACGATTCGAAGACACGCGTCAAGCCCGAGACCACCACCTCCTCCGGAAAGGGCTACGTCGGAGCTCCGCCATCAGCAGAGACAGATCGGTGAAAAACCATCCAAATGGAATAATTTCACTGAAGATATAACGCAACCGGATCGTTGGTTCAGAAAATAAGCCATCATCATCAATCGACCGAAAGAACTCCGATCTTCTTGCTAGAAACACGCAGTCATCTTTGTAGATAAAGATTAGCTTGAAGGTGAAGAAACCTAAACGAAGGGAAAGAAGATTCCGGAGAATCAGATCGAGAGTCGATGGAGAAGGAAGAACTTGAATCAACGATCAAACAAAGCCGGCGAACGGTGAAGACTGAACCACCGATTCTCGTAGACAAAGCCGGCGAAGCAGGTGGTATGTAAGCCACCGCTTCCCAGAGACAAAAGCCGGACGCTCATCGGATGGACAGACGCAACGCCGGAGGCAGAGTCCGGTCGGGAACACCGAAACCAGACACAAAACGTCGGACTCTCTTCCTCAACACAAACACTATACCCTCTGAAAGATTTTTTTTTGATAAGAGGGCAAAGGTTTTGAGAGAGAATTCTCTCACTAAGAGGGAGAGCTATTAAAACAAAAGTACAAAATTATGTTAACCCTTAATTTTTCACTATATTTACATTGTCGTACCACTAAGGTATTAAATGAAGCTGTATTTAAGTATGATTGTTTTTTTCTAATTTAAATAATAGATTTAAGCATTTAATGTTTTTTCCTAATTTAAATAATAAATTTCCTTAACAAAATCTTAACCAAAATATATTTCCTTATATATTCCATACTAACATATTAAATATTTTTAATATTTATTAGTAGTAAATAATAAAATAAAAAACCACACATCATAATCAATTTATATAACATATAAATAAAATATTTTTAATATATTATTAGCATAATACTTCCTATATAAGTCCAATTAGTTATAAATATAAGATTTGTTTTATATGATACACTGTGATATAATAGACGATTAAATCACAAAATATAGTTATTTAAAAGTAATAAATAAAATCCTTGTGTTTTAAAATGTTATATTAAAAATATGTATTACATTTTAATTTAAAATTATATATATAGTATACCATTAGTACAGAAAAAAAAATTTAAAGTGAAAGAAAATATTTATACGGTCACGGGTCAAGCTCTAGAAATAAACAAAAACAGCGCAACATTATTTTTCTTTAATAAATTTATTTTAATAGAAATTATAGTTCTAAATATGGTTATATGTTTTATGTATTTATAATTTTATTTTCTTTGTTTTTGAGGGAGGCTAAGATTTTCGAATTGAAAAAAATTACGACCCATCTCTATATTATTTTAATTAGGAAATTTAAAATTTATATCAGAATATTTTATTAAAATATTAATTTTTAGTTTTTATTATAACTGCAAAGATTAGTTTCCAATCTAAATTTATATTTAAATATTACAAATAAATCATTTAGTATTAAAAGAAAAAATAAAAACATAAAACAAATACCCGCCCAGTCGGGCGGATCAAGATCTAGTTAGTATTAAATAGATCTACACGTTCGGACTCGGATCAGATTTTTGAGAATTCGGTTCTATTTTGTAATACCTCCTAAGTTCTATTCTAATAATTTACAAGTATGGATCGGATTGTTCGGATATAGCACATCGATTTCGGATCGAGTTGAATATACCTGAAATAACCATATGTCT
Source organism: Raphanus raphanistrum subsp. raphanistrum (assembly GCA_019706035.1). NCBI lineage: Eukaryota > Viridiplantae > Streptophyta > Magnoliopsida > Brassicales > Brassicaceae > Raphanus > Raphanus raphanistrum. The sequence goes on along the minus strand of CM033982.1, from coordinate 11,373,192 downwards.
TTTCGATTCTGGATATACCCAAAATAAATTTAAAATTTAAAAGCAATATATAAAAATATATACTTATTTAAATTTAAAATTTAAGATATTTATTTAAATTTTAAATAATTACTGTTAGATGTCATATCCAAATAAATATGGAACTGAATATTTGAAGTACATATTTATGTTTTGAATATTTATATTGTGTATTAATTTGTACATTCGGATCGGTTTCTTCGGATATTTTTCGGTTTTTGGGTTTTCGGGATTTTTGGGTTATTCACTCAGTTCGGTTAATAACATTTCGGGTTTCGATATGTTTTGTAACACTCTACAAGATCCATTCGAATATTTTTTTACATTTCAGACCGGATACGGATCGGATTTTTTGGTTTGAGTTTGGTTCAGATTTCGGGTTATGGATTTTATGCCCCCTAGTATTGAATAAATGTGTGTATGGGGAATTCCATATTTCGGGTTTGATGTATAGTAGAACCTCTATAAATTAATAATGTTAAGACTTCAAAATTTTATTAATTTATAGAGATTAATTTACGAAAGTTTCCTGATTTAGACTTCGTATTTGAAGATATATTTATTCTAAGATAAGAATAATATTTGATTTTAGTGTATACACATTAATTGTTATTTTTTAAAATTTGACATTTATATTAGTTTTATTATATTATATGGTGTATATATAATATGTATTGCATAGAACTTAAATGTGGTTTTAGATATAATATTAGTAAATCTAATCAAAAATATATTAAAGGTTAATAAATATAAAGATAATTCCATTCTGAATATAAAACAAACAGTATAATAATAGGTTTTTACTTATATAAAATATGTATACATATAAATTATTAATTTATAATTTTAATGAGACTATATATTTACATAGATTTGTTTTTAAAAAAAAAATTATCGATTTGTGTCAAATTTTGAACCGTCCCAAGTTGGAACCGGTGAAATTTATTAATTTAAGATAATTAATTTATCTAGTATTAATTTATAGAAGTTAAACTTCATATGTTTTTTCTTTTTTTTTTTGTTAACTAGGAGTGATTAAAAGTGAATCATGATTATTTTTTTTTGTCAGCAGGTTTAATGTAATATATAAATTTAAAATGCAAAAAGAAACCAAAGTAAACGTCAATAATAATTTATGGGGAAATTTCAATTATATCACAAGTGTGATATCACTTTTCAAATTTATCATTAATGAATGACTTTTGCCAGAAATATCCTAAATTTGTGATAAAGCAACATTATGCTAATTTTTAAAAATATTTATATAACATTTATAAATCTAACCACATCCCTCTAACACTAAAACCATAAACAATAATCACTAAAGTATAAACTTAAATATTAGTATATTTTTTTTATTAACAGTATATTTTAAAGTAGTAGTTAACTTGTGGGTTTCTAACAATTTTTTTATAATTTATTCAAAGTATCATATAAGCTTCGTATATCCTAAAATTAACAATATTATAGAATTATAAATAAGTAACTCTATAAGTAACTTTATAAATAAAATTAACAATATTATAAATTTATAAGTAACTTTATAAATAAAATTAACAATACTAAACATTAATTTTTTATAAAATATAAAATTTAGAAAATTGTAATTTTATAAAGATTCTATATTCCTTTCTTAATTTTAAAAGTAACTTTATAAATAAAATTAACAATATTATATCTTAAAATAATAATTATCTAATATTATACATTTAAATTCTATATTTAATTATAGCTATATTTTTATTTGTATAAAAGTCAGAGCGAACGAATATCCGAGTCTGAATCTTTTAGTACTTGTGGTTTACTTCGTTTTTAACAGATATTAATTTTTAATATTTAATTTATTTTGAAGATTTATGGTATCTAAAATTTCCGGTTCCAATCAAAATGAAAAACGAATTAAATCAAAATTTACGGATAAAATGTCCACCCCTAAACTTACTAACCAGAATAAAAGAAAATATTTGTACAATAGTTTAAAAGTTTGAGTCACACAATTTAAGACTTTAGGGCTTTCAAACTTAACAAAGAATTGTGGGATCCAAAGGTTTTGCACTGTCAGCCCATGTGAAACCCCACTTATGTGAACTTGCATGTTATTCAACGACCTTGTTATGATCCTAAGACTCGAACGATATAACACAAAGCATGCAAATAAAGCGTGGAACTGGTACGCCATTCCAGTAGTATGTACTATAAACGTTTTACAGTAGAGTTGCACTAGGTGGTGACTCCAACTGTTCGTTTCTCCTTAACTCTATCTCACTAAGGCTTAGGGAGTTTGGTACACCAAAATCAAAGGGAAACTCTATCGGTAGTGACTTCCAGTGAAGACTTGGCTTCCAATTCGCTTCTTTTACTACCTTTAATACCTCTTTCACGACAATCTCGCTTGCCTTGGCTGTGAAATGGATCCCATCTCTATGAAGTTAAAACAAACCAAGGAGTTAGATTGATGAAGAATCGTTCTAGAAATGTGTCGTATATACAAAATGTCGGGTAACTCACGTGAAGCAGGTGTTCAACCAATCATCTTGTTGCTGTATTGCGTTCCAAAGATCAACACTTTTCACATTGATCTCACTGCATAGATTCAACAACGCTTCTGCATATGGACGGCAATCTTCGTTACTCCTTCCTTTTATTGCACCTCTACCAATGTTATAAAGTGATATTGATTAAACTTCTAATACTAATAGGACGATTCAGCAGTTATCAAAGATATGTACCCAAAAACTAATTCGATTTGTGTCTCATTTATTGGTGGTGGAGAGAGGAAAATGACTCGGGTCTCGTCCGAAAGGCTCTGTAAAGATATCATGAGAGTTAGCAATACTCAAGAATAAAAAAGTCTCCAACTTTCAAAAGGGGCATTAGTACCAAAAGATGCTCCCCAATGTTCCTCATGTTTTCAATGAATTCGGGTAGAGGAACATGAGGTCCATGGCCTGATGGATGAGGAGCCTTTGAATCATTCCCACCAAAGTAGACTATCACCAAAGAAGGTTGTACTACAGCATCCTAAGCAAAAAAAAAAACATACAAGAAAGGCTAATCCTTTTTGCAAAACTTTAAGAGTTCTCACTCAAGAATTTTACATAAGAGTATCTCCAAAAGACACTCAGTAACTTCAAATATGAAACTTTTTTCTCTCTAAAAATAAACTTCAGAACTTCAAATTTGAAGTTTTGAGTACTGAAACTTTAAATATAGTGTCACCAATCAAAGCTTCAAATTTGAAGTTTCATATTTTTATTGCATTTTGGTCCTTACATTTACATATTATATATATGATTCTTAAATATTTTTTCATTTAATCTTTTTAATCCTTCAAAATTTTGTAACTCATAAATATTTCAAATTTGCTATTATAATTTTAGTTTCTATAAACAAAATTAAATAAAAACTTTAAAATAAGTTTTTTCAAAACTAGATTTGGATAACAACAATATTAGAAAAAAACTTAACAAATGTACTAATTGATCATAGATGTAAGTATTACAAAAATAATTTTATAGAATAATGTAGTATTTTATTTGTAATTTAATATTTAACTAGAGTTGGACCCGGGCGCCCGCCCAGGTGTTATATTTTCTTAGTAAAAATGAATAATTTATTTCAGTATTATGGATATATAATATAAATCAGAAAACACAAATTATCTAGAACTTGATCCATGCACTTTGCAGATGTAGTTTAATTTTTTGTAAATAAATATTTTTTTAAATGATGGTGTATATTTTTGACAGTTACCCTATTAAATAATTTTATAGTGTGATATCTTAAACACACTGATTTTTTAGTAATTTTGTTTTATTTTCTGAACCGTCTTATAATCCACATTTCTTATCATATATCAATCGTATTAGATTTACATTGAATTATTGTTATATGAAAATGTATAAAATAATATATTAACATACTAATTAATATTTTATTTATATATTTTAACATATAATTGTCTATTTACATTTTACAGTTTAAATGGATATAATTTCATATATGTAATTTGATCATGGTTTTTGACAACTGATTCAGAAATATTGAATTGGTAAGATAAATTACAGGAAGTATTTATATATATTTTTCAAGTATTTATATTTCCTTCCCAAAAAGGAGTGAACATGATTTTTAATAACTGATTCAGTTTTTAATAGTAGATAATATTTTTTAAAGATTTTGTGTGTTCAAAAAATAATAGTTTGTTAAAAATAGAAATTTTGTTCATGGAAAATACAATATATATATATATATATATATATATATATATATATACTGGAGGAAGATATTAATTGTTTGTTAAGAATAGAAATTGTGTTTATGGAAAATAAAAATAAAATACATAAATATATTATTTGCATTAAATTTGGTAAAGAATTTATAATATATTTATACTGGAGGAAGATATTAATCGTATATGGATGCATTTATTTACACAATTTTGTTATAATAGGTGATATTAGTTGTTTATTTACATGTTTTTAAACATCTTTAGTTCTTAATGATAAATACTTAGGTATTGGATTTATTTTTAAAATATTAAAATATTTCCAATTAATTTAAAATATTTTTACTACACATAGCGATAAAATATTTTACATTAATTTAAATTATTTTATAGTATACCATATTTGGTTAGTTACAAATGCAGTGTAAGTTTTTATAATAGAACATTTAATTTTCTACTATGAGATAGTTTTATAAAATGAATATTCGTTTTTAATATTTATTAAGAATTTAAATAGAAAGATACCCATATTTCTATTTATGTTATAGTAAGTATATGAAAATAATATTTTCGTTGTTTATATTCGGCTTTTTAATAGTTTTTAGTTAATATGATGAAGAAAAAAAATAGTTACTATGATAGCAATAATTATGGATATGTTAATTGGAATGTTATTGATATTAGGAATATTTTGTGGCATTAATTAAGAAAGAGTTATAAAAAATATTAATTAATAATTTAATATGCATAGTATATATGACCAACAATTCCTAATTTACGTAAACTGTAACAAAGTTTTGAAAATTGTTTTATTATAGAAAGATTTTGCGGAATCAATTCTAAAAAATGTAGTTTATTTGTATTATCAATCCTGAATTGGTGGTCTATCTATAGATCAGTATATTATTATTATATGGTATATATTTCGGTAGGATGTAAACATATATACATATAAAATATATAATCATAGATCAAGGTGTAGGATACGTAAAATCCTAAACTATAAGTTCCCAGTTCTATATCTAATATGACACTTCGATGTGCAATTGAGTTTGCGTATGTGTAAGATCCCAAATCATAGGTTTGTTAACTGATTAAATAATTTTTTAGTCTGGTCAAACATAACTGAAATAAGTTAGATTATAAATTATCCAGCTATAATTCACCTAAATCGAAAAACATAGGTCTAGAAGCATAGCACATGTAACTATTTTTGATTACTTATTAATTGGTTAATTATTAAATGATAATAATAAATTATTGTGTTAGATTAATAGTTAGATATTTCAGTGGCATTATGTAATTCTATGTAAAATTATATATTTTACTGTATCATTTTGTTAATTAATATTTCTATAATATTTTTATATATGTGCTATTTATTTATAATTTTTTATGAATTTAAATTAAGTATCATAAATATAAAGAACATAATACAAAATATAAATTTTTTTGAAGATAATCTGAATTTTTGCTTTTGGAGAATAATAACTTAAAACTTCAAATATGAAATTTTGCAAACCTCAAAATAGAATGTTCTTTTGAAAATGCTCTAAAAAGACACTCACTATAATAACACTTCCAACAAACCTTAAACTCTCAAATTTTGAATTCTTTTGCTTTCCAACCAACCTTCAAACGGTTTAAAATATAAATCTAAAATGAAACTTTAAAATTTTGAAGTTTTAAATAGTGAAAAAATTTAAATACTATTTATTTTCCATTTCACTCCTTACAATTATAGAACTTTCATATAATTCTACTAATATTAATTTTCTTATCAATTTTATTTTTTTAACTATATAAATATTCAAATATATTTTTATGTACTATTAATACATAAAATATATAAATATGTTAAATTTAAAATCAAAATTATTAATATAAAATAATTTTATAGATATATATATATATATACACAACTGTATCATTCCGTAACCATTTTCTCTAATTCATGCATTTTTTTAAGAAACTAAATATTTGCTCGGGCATGTAATAAACCAAAATATACATAGATAAGTTGTAGATATTGTGCATGATATTTTTGGTATGCATTATTATTTGATTATAGTTATTTATTATTAAAGTTCAGAACTAAAAGGCGGCAAAAAACACCGTAAAGGTATATTTGAAGTTTATCATTGGAACAACTTATCTTAGCCCTCTCGTAGCCACGTTCAAAATGAATTTCCTACTGGAGATGCTCTAACTAAAACAAATCTAGTTAGGTTGTCCAACTACACTTGTGGGAACAGAGTTTATGTACCTTTGGGAAGACTTGGTCAAGGACCTTTACGGCAAATCTGGAGTTCCAACCACCATAACCACGAAGGATGATGTCAGCCTGTGAACATGCATGAAAAGATTGAATCCTTAAGTGCTAAATCATTAATCATTGTGGTGTTGATACTGAAGACAAATAATGAGTGAAGGTTCTCCACTTAAGTTTGAGAAACAGATTCAATAGCTATATGCCACTGAAAATAAGAAACATGGAAGGGAGATGCAGAAGGACGAGAAACCGTGCGAGAGTAGACGTCAGCGAGAGTGGCTCCCCAGCCACCATTGATGAAGCTGTACTGAACGATTGAAGAACCGAAGAGGACGATTTGAGGTCTTCCTGGTCCAACCATGGCTTTGCTTCCCTGGTCTGATCGATCTTCTCTCTCCTGGAGAAGAACACTTTGCTTGGTGAATGCTCAGAGTAATAAAACTGAAGTGTGTTATTAGTTAGAACACCTTCGTTCAAGTATTTAAAATGGATTTCCAAATCCATAAAGATTATTAACATAACTATAATTTTTGAACAGAATAGGCAAGGAACATGCATCTTTAGAAAATAAAGAATCTATTCCTAATCACAACCAAAAGTTTAGTCATCTGTGTAAGTTATCCTCGCCATATCGACGCTTCCGTCATAATTAGTTCCTAAAATACGAAAAATATACAGTATATCTAATCCTGTGTGGTCCCATCTAGTCAACGTATAGGTTCTTAATGAAATGGAACAAATGCAGATCAATTGGACTAAATGGATCATGATAGCAGATCAAACAGATCAAAAAATTATTAGAATTATGAACAATAAAACAGTTCAAATAAAATAAATTATATGTTTAATAATAAAATTTATAATAAATATATCAATTCATATAATATAGAAATATAATACATAAACAACAATAAATTTTGCACTAAAATAATATTAATGCAATTTTGAAATCAAATATGAAATTAAAACATTAAAATTTAATGAAATATATATATATATATATATATATATCTTATATATCTTCCACTAGTATACATATTTAAATTATATTATTATATTTTGCATAATACATATTATAATTATGTGCTATTAGCAAAATGACTCAAAATTCGAAGTCAAACACAAAATTACCCATATTTTTAGAATTTTAATTTTCTCTATTTATCTTAAAAGTTTGGATTATTCATGAAAATACCTTTGTTTTTTTCGAAAATAAGTTTTTTATTCTCTCATCCTCATCTTTTTCAAGTTTTGTAAATATCTAACAAAAAAATATAGATACGTTTCTTTTTAGAAAAAAAAAAGTATTTCATATTGCAGTTTGAATGAGTTTTCAACGTTGAAGTCAATTTCAAGAATTGGTTGTTTCCATAAACCGATCATATTTAGTTGTTTGGGGAAAATTTGGAAAAATTGCTATCAAATGAGAATATATTTTGAAAACTACACCATATTTTTAAATTTTTGAAAACTACATTTATTTATAATTGAACCGACTAAATTAACCTAGTTAAGAGTATAATAATTTCAATATTAAATAATAATTTAATAGAAATAGAAAAATAATTTTGGTATTTTGTTTTAAGTTTTACGACAACAAAATTTTTAGAATTGAATGTTTTTGTTTTAAAACTTCTGGGTTGTCCGACTTTGGAGAGATAGAGTTCAATTCTTAAGAAACTTGGCAAAAGAAGTGATGGCAGCAAAGATTGCGGCAAACGGGGAAGGTAGTGCTGGTGGAAGAACTGAAATCATGATAGGTTGGAAGCCTCCCGTGTGGGGTGGATGAAGTTGAACACGGATGGGGCCTCGCATGGAAATCCGGGTTTGGCTACTGCAGGAGGAGTATTGAGAAATGGCGACGGTGAGTGGTGCAGCGGGTTTCTAATTAAAATAGGAAGGTGTTCTGCTCCTTTGGCGGAGTTGTGGGGCGTTTATTATGGACTCTTCATTGTTTGGGAGAAGGGGATTAGTAGGTTGGAGGTGGAAGTTGATTCGAAAATGGTAGTGGAGTTTTTCACAATGGGAATTGGCGAGAACCACCCGCTATCCTTCCTGGTACGACTGTGCCATGGCTTTATCACAAGGGACTGGATAGTCCGTTTTGTTCATGTGTATAGGGAAGCTAATCACTTAACGGATGATTTAGCTAACCTTGCATTTTCATTTCCTTTTGGTTTTCATAGTTTGGTTACTGTTTTTGGAGGTTGTTACTCGTTTGCGAGAAGATGTAGATGGACTTTTACGGCCACGTCATGTTCGTTTGTAGTCTGAAGTTTTCTTTTTAATAAACACTGGGAGTTCTTTTCTCCCAATTTCCTACCAAAAAAAAAACTTATGGGTTGTCGTACTTTTTTAATCGCTGTAGTTCTTTTTTCGTATCTGATGAGGAAGACACAATGTATCTGCATGTAACTTTGTCTTTTGATGATTTTTTGTTATAATTTAAACTCTTAAATACATTTTATAATCATCACAGTTTTCTTATTCTATCAAATGTGAAGGTTAGTCAAATAAATAATACATAATGTTTCTTGTAAAGTCAACAAAACATTCACAACTTTTTATCTATTTATGCAGTGGACGTGCTCTATATCCCAAACTCTTTGATTCTTTTTAGTCTCTCAAAACACAAATAATATATCATCTTGTGTTTTTGGCTAGGTTTTATACAAACTCTTTTGAATTTTATGATTAAACAACAAATTTATAGTTTCTAAGCATTTAATAAAAAATAGGATAAAGGATTTTATAAATAATCTGTATATGAAACATGTTCAAGAGATAAAAATAAATAAATATTTTAATAGTTATCCATATATAATTTTAAAAATTATATTTCATTAAATTTATAAACTATTCAATTCAATAGAATTATCTCAAAATAATTATAATGCAAATAATTTCAAATTTTTATTATAAAAAGTTTTAATATAAATTTAAATAAAGTTAAAAGAGTCTTATAACACAAAAATAAGTGTAGTTCACAAAATATTATTATAACAGTGTTAACTATACTTGAACAAAAAAAAATCAGTGTTAACTATATAAAAATTATAGATGTCTTAAAACACATAGATAAGTGTAGTTCGCAAATTTATGGTATAAACGAGTTTAGCATTAGTCAACAAGAAAACGCGCGCTCGTAAGGATTATGTTACTAAGCCAGGTAAAAGAACAGAACACATACACTTTTTCACCGATTGTTTTAGTAATACCAAATTAAGAAATAACACTTTTGTTTTCACCGATTGTCTTAGTAATACCATATTAAGAAATAACACGCTATCATATTATCGACCTAAGGAGGAACAAAAATTACAAAACCCCCCAAAAACATCAAGAGCTTAACACGCATTCAAAGGGGAGGTGTAAAAAAGGTACACTATTTTGTGACTTCTACTCCCTCACGTATAGAACACAAAACGCAAAAGAAGAACAAATAAACTCCACGAAAGCACTAGCTAGACCATGCAGGCTAGATCTCTCAAAGGTGGTGGTGTAAAGCGGAAACAGGAGCGTGCGCGGCGGCTGCAGCTGGAACCGGCGGTTTACATTGGTAACATTTAGCAAAGAGACCAAAAGTGTCGACTTGACGAACAAAGTTGGTAACACTTGCCCATCCACCGAACCCGAATCCAACTATTAGAACCCAAATAACCACGAAAGCATTCAACACGTACATCGCAGTCCAGCTCGGCAGGAAGAACGGCGGCTTCTCCGCCGCATTCTACAAAAGAAAAATCAAGAACCATTAAATTCAGAGAGAAAGAGCCTGTGCTGTTTATGGGCATTGTCGTTTAGTAATGGACAAGACCAAAGCTTTGTTGACCCATTACAAAGAGATAGATATGATTGTGATTTGTCATACTCAGACTCTCACTTTAGTTTTAATGTTAGGCAAAGAGTCTCTATTGTACAGCTCCTTTTCATTTCTGATTATGTGTTCTGTATCTTCCGTATGATAAAGAACACATAGCATTATCTATCTTTACAAAAAGACCTTTATACCCTCCAAATTTCAATGCCAAGTAACTATTCACAGCCTTAATTAATTAATTTTACTCCACTGACTTACCCAAGTTACAGAAAAAATATAACTCCACTGACCTTCGTTTGAGCAAGTAAGAGCATACCTGACGAGCGGAGGCAGATCGGTAAGTGAGCATGTGAGCAAGGGACGGGATGATATAGACGGTAAAGCTAACCAGAAGAGCACCAACCGCGGAATTGATCGGACCGAAAAATGGAAAAATAATAGCTAAGAACCATATAGGTATAACCACAGGCAAACGAGCTAAAGCCCTCAAGCAAATGCTCTTTGTGTCATGCATCCCTATCACTTTCTCCCACACAAAGTAAAGCGGGGTACACGCAAATCCGAACGTTATAAACTGCATAAACACATTACATAAACTTAATTAACCTCATCTCATGATCTAAGTAATACTAAATGAGAAAGGTAAAAAACGTTAATATATGAAGGTTTATCATATTTTACCTGGTGGGTGAGCATGAGGATAACGGCGGCATCACGCCACCCGTTCTTGGGGAGAAGAGAGAATGCGTTGGAGTGGTCAAGAAGTTCGTCTCCGAAGGCCCAATAAACGGCGGAAGCTGATGGAATCGTTAGTGTGAAAACGTATAACGTCGCCATTAAGTAAATGTACTTAAACTTCTGTGGCTTCCACATTGCATGCATTATCTCACTGCATAATCAAATTTACTGTTAATACCCATGATAAGCAAAGGGTGTATTTGACATTACCAAAAAGGGTACTATTACTAGTAGAAGTGTTTGTGTGGCATTCAATAGTGTAGGAACATGAATATTAAATCATTATTTAATTTTATAACTAAATTTTTTGTAACATTGTATTACTACTTAAAGTATAGAAAAATAATAATGACAGTTATCAGGACTGTAATTATAGTTACACCATACTTGCCGGCAAAAGCTGCAAAAGAAGCGGCGGAGAAATGATACATCAAACATAATTTAATATTTTCCCACCGATTTTAACATACTTTTCTGCCACACAGAACTATAGCTTAAATAGTAGTAGTATTCAACTATGTCTGACATAATCTAATGCTTTTTTTTGTCAACAATCTAATGCTTTTTTTTGTCAACAAAACTTGGTTATCTATAAGAAAAAAACTTACACAGTAACCGCGTGACCACCAAAGGTATACAGTATATTGGTAGCTCCGGTGAAATAAAGCACTAGCTTCGTTGGACCTGAGTGTTTCACACCTTCCGTCTAAAATTTCAAAATCAACAACAAAAATCAGAAACTAATCTAAAAACGATGATTAGATTGAGAATAATTAACAGTTAAGAAGAAATAAATATACAAAATTGGGTTTAGATACACGGAATAATTCAATTCCTTCAATTCTTGTAAGTTACAAAAAAATCCTTTAACACTAATCATAAAGAGAAATACGAATATTATTTCTCTTTTAATGTAGGCATATACTGTCATTTCATAGCAAAGCATACAAATATGAAAACGACAATGTAGTCATCTTTATTATTACATTTCTTTGTGAGAAATTTATGTATATATAATAAAAAATGATAACTAATTTATCACCTGGCCGTGGATAATGGAGGCGATGGCCAAGTACCAGGCGGTGTAAGTGGTCATACCCAAGCCGAGGAATGACCAAATCCGGTAATTATGGAATGACGGTATAAAAACAGTAGTTGCACAACATGCACCGAATATGTATGTCCATGTTCTCTTGTCCAAGTGATCGTTTATGTAATAAATGTTACTGCAACCAAATTAATCATCATTATAATTAATCATCCATTAATAATTTAAAAGAGAGAGAGAAAGAGAGATCATTAAAAGAGAGAGACCTGGCACAAGCAATGAGTTGGATTACAGATCCGAACAAGAGGAAAGTGCAGTTAAATGCGAGACCTAGTGCTTTCCAGTATGTCCCGAGTAATCCATCAAGCACTTCGAACCACTGTAATTAATATTTAGTTAAGTTAACAGCAATTAAAACTGATTTAACACCCATTTTCAAAAGATCATTTTAGAAAATTTGATATGTTTATGACTAATTTGCCACGTACACTAATGCTTATACGCCGTATATACAGATTTCTAAAACACTGATTTCCATTTTACCTGAATAACATGGTTCTTGAAGTTTTTGCCTTCTTTCTCCTTACGAGCTCGATACTCAACGTACAGAACACTGATGAGGTAAGCAGTCCAGCTTCCGAGTAAACCATAGAAGATCTGAAGTACTATTCCTGATAACATTCCTAGCTGACTGAACGAGTACGGCAGCGTCAAAAGCACTTGCGCCACCTGAAAAAAAAAGTTGCAAAAAATCAGATCTCTCTTTCATGTTTTCAGGATTCTTGAAATAAAGTGTGCATCTTTTAAAAAAAAAGTAGTATGTATCTTTATTTTACCTGGTTAGATGCGCAGCTGAACCAAGCGTCCCAGACGGAACCACCGTGCCAGAGGAAACTACTTAGTTTAGAACCACCGGAGCCGTCGTGCTCATCGATTTTTCGGGTGTTGTTTCCGTTTATCTGAACTCCTTGGTTGTCATTTCCGCTTGGCACTATCGCCTCTTCTCCGTGCCTCACTCCCTCCGACATTTTTGCCTATAGATCTGAGGATATATATGACACGGTTTCAGGTCACCAAACACTACAGAGAGAAGAATCAAACCTAAGTGAACATAGAACACAGATAAAATAAAATAAAACAGAGCATATGAACTGAACAGAGGAGACTGTTACGTAAATCAGAGTATAGAATTATTCTTTGTTCACGTTTTTCTAAGTAGAAAGAGAGTGACTTACGTTTTCTCTTTTAGAGAAGAGAAGAAGGTGAGAACGAATCAGAAGCAAACAAAGACTAAGACTGATTAGGTCCTTTAGTTCTCACTTGTTCTTCTTTTTCTATTTTTTAAAGAACTCTCTCTCTCTCTGTCTTTCTTTCTGTGAGTTCAAGAAACAGAGCATAAGAAGAAAAGGGCAGAGGAGAGATACAGAGAGTGTGGCTTATGGAAAGAAGGAGATAGACTTTCTTTGATCTGAGCAAAAGAAGGAATGAAGTTGAGTAACTGTAAGATGCTTCGAACTCACCCCCTTCTCCTTTTTATATACCAAACTCTTCTCTTTTTTTATTTATATATCTATATATATTTATATATATATTAATGAAAACATAAAACGGATAAACAGCTTGTAACACCCGTCTCCTCCTCTCTCGAGACCGGCGTGTTACTTACCAAAAAAATACCAAATTAAACCGAGTTATTCAAAACCGAACAAAATATTAAAAATTTTAATATTATATATCCGAAAAAAATACAACTTTAAATTTAATTATAAAAATATGTGAAATAAATCGAATTGAAAACCGAAATAAAATACGACAATCCCAAGACACCATCCGTTCAGTTATCCGACTACTCGTCAAGCTCACCTGCAAGGAGAAAAGAGGGGTGAGCAACAGGGGAGTCACTCAGTGAGGTATGGGATGCTAATCCCGAAATCCATAGACCCGGACATAGTACTCCGAATAAATATAATTTAACCCTAACATGAGTCAAACACGGTACCTAAAGTACCCATAAAACAAACAATGGTCCTAGCGGGGTGCACTCCCGCTGCCCAATAAAAGGCCAAAAACTCCGCCGACAAAGTGCTCGGTAACACACGCCCGTAGACGATTTATCGACCTCGAAGCCTTGGCACAACAGGTCGACTAAGCTGTGCCGCAGCATCTCCACACCAAATCACCAAATCTACTGGTCCCCGGCCGGCACACAGAATTACGTCTCTGTGGTCGGCTAACATCCTAATCACCTCAATATAAAATATATCTATATATAATCAATTATATGACCAAGCATTGTTGAACCATCTAACACCCTAATTCCATTTTATCAAAGAACCTAAAACTAAGCAAGCAAAGACAGACTCGATTTCACGCAAACGGAACATATTAGAAATTAAATTAGACTTTTCCGAAATTCTAAGCCGTGTACGAGAAGTTCAGGAATAGACCCTCACCTTAGCCACAGGCCACCGAGAAATAATTACTTGTTGAACCATCACACCTAAGATTAGATTCCATGGTTGATTCCTACGAATGAAATTTAGGGTTTACCTTACTTAAGTTACTTCCACCACAAGTAACGAATAAGATCACTTAACTAACCAATAAAAGAATTGGATATTACCAACCAAGACCATAAAGCGGTTGATAATTAAATGATAAGGAAGCTTGTGGCACAAGGAACAAGGAGAGGAGAAGGAGACGGTTGGTGTTTAGACGGTGGCTCCGTCTCGTATGACTCCTTTCCCTCTCGGCTCACGTTCTCCACCTACGAACCGTATACAACGCGTCAACGCCAAGGACGGGATGGTACCGGACAAGGCATGATGGCAAAGCTTCTCCTCCAGTGATGCATAACAGCTCCGGTGGTGGCTAGCAATGGTGATCCATCGGTGATGGTGCTTAGTTTTACCGCCGCATCTCGTACTCGCGTTCTCCTATGCACATGCACATGCACATGCGTGAAGAAGAAAAATGACACAAGTGATGAGTAAGAGATATGGGAAGGAGATGAAGCATGAGAGAGATCATGGTTTGAGGCTAGGTTATGAGTGGAGAGGAAGAGCAATGACTTTGACGGCTAGGTTAGAAAGAAGAAGGAGATGTACACGTTTTATATAAACGTATGCACAGTTTGGTTAAACCAAAAGGAACGAAATTGGTTTGGTCCAAATTAATTAAAGAGAAAATGAGAACCAATTCCGGTTAAGAATCCGGGTCGTTACACAGCTGTTGTAAAATCACACCATTAAGCCCTTTTTTAGGTAACGGTAGCATCTAGCTTTTTTTTTTTACGTTTTCGCACTATTAATTAATATGAATATTGACATAACCAAGTGCTTGTAGCTTGGTGGTAAAGGAGGTACAGCTGTACTGTCCGTCACCCGGATTCGAACCTTGGCCACAACGGATTTAACATCCTTTCCGTTGGGGCGCTGGACCTCCTTCGGGTGGATAGTTGGGAATGTGGCTGCCCAGATACCAAAGTTATATTAAACAATTTTTTTTTAATTTTTTCTGTTTGAATAGTTAAAGACTCTAATCAAAATTATATGTTTAACGGTGTTTTCTAATTTGAAGTTGAAATTATTATTTTTATTTATTGCATGATTAAATATAAAAATACAATAATTATTAATTTTTTTCACCAAATTTCTTTTTCAAAACGAAACACATTACTCTCCGACACAATCAGATAATGTCACGTCTCTAAAAACCAAGTCCTTATAATCCTTATTATATTCATATCAATTTAGGATTAAATGCTAAGGATTAGTGATAAACCTACGTTGCATCTCTCAACAAAATCAAAATACTAATATATATTTACATTTCAATGACAAAAAAGAACAAAATTTTTACATTCTATTTATTATTCTTAAAAAAAACACTTAGTTAGTGGATATGTTTTCCATGGTTTTCTTGTATTGTGGTTTGTACTGTACATGTGCGTTTTTATAGTTACTCGTATTATTTTATCTAATCATTTATTTATTTTTCTAGTTTTTAATCATACTCACAACTATTCACATATATATATATATATATATAATTGACACAATAATATATGTAAGTTTTGATTTATCTACTCAGAATATTATATTTAATATACTATTAAAATTTGAATATATTTATGTTATATCAAAATTTTAGTTATTTTGGACATTTTAATCGAAACTGACAAAAATTATTGAAACAAGACACAAGACAGTTCATATATATTTATACCTAGAATATTTCAAGTGAACCAATAGTTTAATAGATACTGAATACCTAAAATGTATATAACATACTAAATATTTTAGTTATATAAATTTAAATAAAAAATTTACAGTTTTTTAATTTGTATTTTTATTACAAAATAATAAAAATAAAAATATTATGACAGTTTCACCAAAAAACAAATCTAGTTTCTAACTGTATTAATATATTTATTTTACATTATTTTTTATCAAAACTATACTACATTTTTTCTATAAACTGCTTTATCCAATATGCATTTATTCCGTAAATTTCATGAACCACAGTTCAAATTTATCGCACTTCATGAACCACAATTCAAATGTATTATCAAAATCGAGTTTACCATTAGGATCCTTAAAATATAAAGAAATATTCTCCAATGAATTTTTTTAAGTTGAAAAACACCTTGAGTTTACTGATGAGAGTGCTCTACAAAATAATCTAATTTGTAAAGCCATTTTATGGGTTCAAACTACATAGTCGTATATATAAATAAAGGATAATACCTTTATTTACATCTGAAAATCAATAGTTATCATTAATTCGTAACAATTAAGACATGAACAAAATAAATAATGCAACACATTAAAGTTGATGATTTATTAACTTAGCATCTAGATTTAGAGATCTATTTTGTTTAACAGCTATCGATAATTAGATATCTATAACCATATACGACAAGTTAACATCGTGCCAAACCGTAATCATGTGTTATACTTATATGATTAACCACTAATTAAAAATAACTTTCAGATAAATCTTATTCTAGCTGGGTGAGCTTAGAATCTCTATGATCCAAAGTTTAAATTTCTAAGGAGCAGACAAGTTTCTCTACACCTGATCTTGAATCAAAGGCTTTGAGTGATGAGCATGGATGTTAAATTGGGCTCAAGGGTTACTCTGACAGATGTATCAAAATCTTCAACTCTAAACTTTTGACTTTTGAAATAAGATTACAAAAGGTTGAACATAATTAGTATCTGAACTTTATAGAGGTAAGTCTTAGTCTACTTATTTTGTTTCACACAATTTTATATAAAATTTAAAACCACGAAATTGATTTTCTGTTAAAACTGTTAGTGAAGTCCACACTACTGCCCAAGGGAATTCAAATATTCAAGCCCAACTGGAACCTACCTCTCACGCTGCTCAACGGTCTCATCCAGCTTTGCATTTGTCGTCTTGTGAAACAGAGCATCGCACGGCAATGCAGTTGGACAATCGGTTCTCTCCGCTCTCAACCTTATCCACTGCATAGTACTCTTCACTCCGTTTGCTTTACCTTTAAAAGTTGTGTTCTCTTGTATCTAGATCGTTTGATTAGACCTTATATATTGATTGTGTAATCTTTTTTTTTTGTCACAAGAGTTTCATTGATACCATCAGAGAACATACAGAGTTGGAATACTAAAGCTGGCAGAAAACATAGAAATCTCCAGCAACTAAGCCCATAACAGGGAAGCTTACACCCAAACACATGGGTCTTATATTACCACCTTGAACATAAACTAAACCCATAATCTCTTTCAAAACCCCAGAAACACAACATCAATAGAATGAAGAACAGAGACTTAATAGTCAATGACTAACCGGGAATCTTATAAGAACTGAGCAAGAGAGTAAAAACGCAGCAGACTTCTTCATGAAGAGCACAAATCTCATCTGAACCACCTGTTCAAGATGACAACACCTGAACTACTGGGACTTCATCTGAACCACCTGTTCACAATGACACCCAAACCTCACGCCTGGACCAAGGCAAAACGAGAACCTAGCACTGGAAAGAAACCACACCCGAGAAAGACCCTTAAAATCAATCGCATCTTCATCTGGATGCCTTCCGCCTCACCCTCATTATATTGCTTCACCACAGGAAACCACAGAGGAACCGGAGACCAAAGGCATAACAAGAGAACATCTTATTTAAGAAGCGAGAAAAGGAGACCTTCGATTTGAGAGATGAACCCATCTTCTTCTCAAACCCTTAACCAACAACTGCTCACCACACACCACCACATCACTCACTGCTCACCGTTGCTAAATCAATCAACCAATTAAGACCAGCTCTAACATCCATGAGAGTCAACCGGATTCAACCCCTAACAAAAGATAACCAAACCGCTCGAAACAGACCGTAAGCACAGTCGCTGCATCACACAAGAAAAACTGTGCCTTGGACCATCACCTGGAAACGCAGACGGAAGCCGGAGAAGGGCATAACCCATATCCACCACCGGTAAACACCACTCCACGCGCCCAGATCTACAACAGGACCCCTGGATCTGAGATAAAAAATAGTTCTTCAATGTCTTCTGCAACACACAAGGGAAAGGGAAAAATATACTAGGGGAGAAAGAGATATCCGAAAGGAAAAAGGGGAGAAACACGTTTTCAAGGACGAGATCCGGCGACCGCAAGAGGCGGCGGCCGCCGGTCTAGGGTTTTGAAGCTGAGGCGATTTCTTCAAGCGAGAGGATAAAATTGATTGTGTAATCATCTCTGTTATTATTAAGTTGAAAGTGTTATTAAGTTAAAAGTTCTCTCTTTAACATGGTATTAGAGCCAAGTTGAATCTAGCTCTGATGAAGAGCCAGAACAAGAGATTGCTGCTCATCCTCCACCTTTAGTTCCTCAAGGGCCCAACCAACACTCGATGCAGACAAGGGCTAAAGCTGACATCAAGAAAACCAACACCAGATACACTCTTGTTGCTGCAAAATATTCAACTACAACACCAAAGAATATTAAAGAAGCCATGGCACACCCATGTTGGAGTAAGAACCGGAGCTCATAATTATGACTGACGCCAAATGATCTCAGCCGAGAAACTGGAGATTATTAACAATCAAACCCATGACCAAATTGTTGCACCAACACGAAGAGAAAGTACTCTCCCTTCAAATCTCTGTGATCTATAGAAACAAAAAATTTATAAGAACAACTTTTCTTATTAGTTTTAGAAATTTCTCAAAATTAAAGTTCTCAATGTTTTTCTTAAATCATTACTCTCTTAGATCTTTGATCTACTCTCTTAGATCTTATGGAACACCTCTGCATTAGACTTCTATTTATATGAAATACAATTCTCTTTACCATATGAGATATGAAAACACAAAACTAACCTAAATAGAATTTTTTTTTCCTATTTCTAGATTTTCTTTTTGTATTTATCTATTAATATATTAAACATCTAATAATATGTTAAGTTTCCACAAGTTTGGAATTATCTATCATTCACCTTCTTAATTCCAACTTGAATTAGGAAGATCAATTTCTTGAAATCCAATTAAGCTCCTCATTTTCTTAAAATTAATCAACAAGCAATCATCCTTCTACACACCATTGTGTGCGGTTCCATCCATTGGAGTCACATCTTTCTCAAGGTTAGATTGGATGTTCTCCTCGCTTCTGCACTGCATCTTCTTAGAATTGGCCCAATTCTTGTAAAACTTTCTCTTGTCCTCATCACTTAAGTTGTGATGAGTCTTGCGGCTGAAACTCACTGCGATGAGAGTTCTGGTAACATCCGCCATCTTGCGTACATGTGCTCTAGTAGGGATGTCGGTCTTCTGCTCAACACTCATCATATTTATCTCTGGTTCGTCTTCAGCCTTTGAGATCTTTAACCTTGACTCCGCTGGTACGTGAGTTGTGTTACACGCCTCCATCTTTGTGTCATATATCCTTGTATATTTAACACCTACGTGAGTTATGTTACAAGCTTACATCCTTGTGTCACATACTCATGTATGTTTAACTCCAGGCGATCTATCCAAAAGCCTCCATGTATTGTTTCTTGTGATATAATTCATCTCGGCCAAAATAGCTTAAAATCCACTTTTTCACAAAGTAGATTGAAGTCATCTGAGGTAAAATCTCCTCCTCTATTGGTGCAAACTCTTTTGAACTGATAGAATGCCTCGGTCTTCTTACGAACCATGGCTTTAGTCCGGAATTAGTGTCTTACTTGCTTCTCTGCTAGACATGTGTCACACATGCTTTCTTTGTGTGTTACACTCGACATTCCTACGACCATCATCAATGTATGAAGTCTCGCCTCCCTTACACGATCATTTCCAAGGTTCGTGAGTTAATGGCGCTGCAGATCTATTTTGATGCGACTTGTTCTCTCACCTGGAGAATCAAGGTTTCGAGAACAGATTGAAACAAAAGAGCAATTGCAACATCGTTTTTCTTTTGATCATCCAGACCGGGTTGGATCGTGTCCCATACTTCATGAACACGAAGTTGAACCTTCATCCTCATCGACCAAAATGTATAGTTTGTCGATGATAACATCGAACATTGGATGGATGCGGATCCAAAGTCCTTCGTGCGTGGAGCTCTAGTCACGTCCGCCATCTTGCTTACGCAATCTCTTGTTCACAAGCACCATGGTCTTAGCTTCAACTTAAACTTAGATTAGAGTTTTCAACCTGAGGCTCTGATACCAATTCAAATCTCTATGATCTCTAGAAACAAAGAATTTATAAGAACAACTTTTCTTATCAGCTTTAGAAACTTCTCAAAACTAAAGCTCTCAATACTTCTCTTAGATCCTTGAACTATTCTCTTAGATCTTTGATCTACTCTTTTAGATCTTATGGAAAACCTCTGCATTGGACCTCTAATATATGAAAGACAATTCTCTTTAACATGTGGGATATGAAAACACAAACTAATCTAAATATAATTTTTTTTCCTATTTATAGATTTCCTTTTTGTGTTTATGTCTTTAACATATTAAATATTTAATAATATGTTAAGTTTCCATGAACTTGGAATTATCCAACACCCCTAAACACATTATATTTACCAATTGAAACAACATGTTACCAAATACATATTTGCTAATTTTACAAGAATGTATATTACATATATAAATTATCTTATTTTCATGTTTACAAATCACAACTACATATATATTAAACATTTGATCATCCCAAGGTAGAACCGTACTTTCTTATTACTTGTCGATCTAGACTAAAATAATTGTTTCATTTTAATTGTCATTTTATTTTTAATGGATTTATTTACTTTCCAATTTTATCATTTTAGAGGTAAAACAAGAAATTTAATGATTTTATTAATTTGTGTAAAAAAGTTAGAATGAAAAATAAAATGAAATTGAAAGAGTAATTTGTTTCATGTTTGCATATTAAAAATACATATTTGTGTAATATAAATAGTTAATGAAATAAAAACCACCACAATCTTTTCCCGGACCTGACGGTAGACTCACTCATCAATGAAAATTCGAGGACATGGAATATTCAAACGATTCAGAGTCTGGTTGACCCTGAGGATGTTAAGATTATTCTAAGTATCCCGTTAAACAGATCTATGATAACAGATAGAGATGGCTGGCATTTCAATAATAATGGGAGGTATATAGTTAAATCTGGTTATCAGATTGAAAGGATATATCCGGATAGAGATCGTGCATTACCAGAATTAGGACCATTCATCATCCCTCTGAAGGCGCAGTGTTGGAAAATAAAATATCCACCTAAAATGAGACATTTTCTATGGCAAATGTTTTCTGGTTGTATAGCG
The DNA here is from genome assembly GCA_019706035.1 of Raphanus raphanistrum subsp. raphanistrum. NCBI lineage: Eukaryota > Viridiplantae > Streptophyta > Magnoliopsida > Brassicales > Brassicaceae > Raphanus > Raphanus raphanistrum. Next base: position 11,351,270 of record CM033982.1, on the reverse strand, counting down.
GTGAAAAAGAATCTAAAAGCTAGAGGAATACAAGGAGATACCATTTGTACAAGATGTGGAGACCAGGAAGAATCCATAAATCATATTTTCTTTGAATGTCCACCAGCGGTTCAAGTTTGGACTTTGTCTAGGATTCCATCAAATCCGACAATCTTCCCCACCAACTCATTATTTGCAAATACATATGGACCATTTATTCTGGCGGGTAACCCCAGTAATCGAGGATCATCATTTCGCTTGGATACTATGGTACATTTGGAAGACAAGAAATTGTAAAGTTTTTAGTAATTTGGATATTGATCCACGGGATACTCTTCAGTTAGCCGAGACTGAGTCCCGACTTTGGAAAGAAGCACAAAATTCCCTTAACCAAGGAGTAGAAGTTGCTACGACATCAGCTATAACACAGGTTCCACTAATTCCAGGCAGATGGTGTTTCTCCGATGGATCATGGAAGGTCAATGAGAGTTTTTCAGGCCAAGGATGGTATAGTACTTTAGAAGGTTTTGATGGGTTAATGGGTGCAAGGAATACGAGAGCAAGTCTTTCTCCTCCGCACTCGGAGATTGAGGCACTGATTTGGGCAATGGAATGTATGAGGAATTTGAGGCAGTATAATGTTACTTTTACAACAGATTGTTCGCAGTTGGTGAAGATGGTTTCTGAACCAGATGAATGGCCAGCCTTTGCAAGTTATTTGGAAGACATAAGAAGTCTGAGAATAAGTTTTACTTCTTCGGAGGTGGTCCATGTACCCAGGATAAAGAATACGAAGGCGGACTGTCTAGCACGCAGTGCAAAAAAGCAATCGTCTTACGTCGTCCATATGGATACGAATTCTCCAGTTTGGTTAACAGAGTCAATATGAATCTGTATTGTTGCTGACAAAAAAAAATTTAATGAAATAGTTATCAATTTAATTCAATTAACTCATTTGAAATCTCAGTTAATTAATTAGATGAAACTAGAAATAGTAATGTAAAGTAGATAAATTTGACATTCATGAAGTTTACATGTGTTATACGAAAATGAATAATTAATCCTAAATGTCAAAGGTAGTTCGAGACTAATGGTCTAATGAGTTTTACTAATTTATATCACTATGAGATATAACATTTACTTTGGATTGATGCTTTCAAATTGTTAAAAAATATATATTTAACAAAATATAAATTTAAGATTTATGTGCATTAACTAGTAGGGTTAGCCTAATGGTATTTGAGAGAACTCCGGTTTCAATATGGTATCGGTTTCGATTTCCACTGACCACACGGATATGGATCCATTGTTTTCGACTCATTTGAATGCCAAGGAAAAGGTTTATTCGTAGGCTATACGTTTATCCGGAAGTTAGGTATGTGTCATTGACCCGGATTTAACCCTTATTTTTTGTCAAAAAAAGATTTATGTGCATTACATGACTAACATGTAGTTTAATATTAATATGGTAAACTTTTCTTGAACTTTAAAATGTGCCAATCTTCCATTTTTTTATGTTTTGTAAGATCCTCTCCAGTCTATTTTAATATTTTTAACAAAAACTTTATTGTAGAAATATAAATTTTTATTATATTTTGAAAAATGATTTCTCTATCTTTTCTTTTGAAATAGATGAACTCTATTATATGGAGTATCTCTACAATAGAGTCATTATCTCTATTTATATAGCCTGACAATACTGAAATGTTGAAAGTATTATCGTATAATATGTTCCCATCTTAAGAATCGGTTTAATTATTGGCAGACTACGAAACTTGACTTGTTCTTGAAACTTTAGAAAATTGACAACTTTGTTCATCCGTGAAATTTAATCAACTTGCATTATATTTTAAACAAGTATACAAGACTGCAAATAGACATAGACCGAGTGTGTGTACAGAAACTGTGTTTTTATATATGCAAAGGCGGCAATGTTGCAGGTCTTCTTTAATTTAGTACAGAAACTGCAGATTTTACCCAACAAGTTCCTTGTATTTGCTTCTGTTTCACGCAATATTGATATAAAATTTATACTAACTATTATGTTGAATTTCCGAGCAACTAATCTTTTACAAAGTTATGGTTTTTCCTTTTTCACATCTAAAATAAAATAATGAATCTTATTTCTCAGTTTTGGTAATTTATGTACGTACAAAATAATACTTTAAGTTTTATATTCTTGTTATATATTAAAAATTTGAAGAAAAACCACAGCAAACTATGTCACAAAATATAATATAGACATGACCAATTATCTCACCTATAAACAAGAAATGAAACATTGTGCTATCATTAATAATTTGATCATTAGATGCTTCTTCGATCAACAAAAAAGGTAATAATTGCTTATTAGATTAATAAGCCTTCTATTTTTGTTTTTTTTGTAAGTTTTCTAATTAAAACTGATTAATAATAAAATATACTGTATTATTAATTATTTGAGACCCTTCATAAATGCTCTATGAGACTATTAAAAATTCATTTATTATTGTTCAACTTTTTATCTGTTGTTCTTCAGTTTTTCAGAAATACAATATACTGTACTATTTTAAAACAGGTTAATATTAATCTTGTTGACAACGTAGCTATCAAATCGGTTGGTCCATTATACAACCTCAAATGGTGGAGCCACATCACTACCATCATTATATAATTACGGAAAAAATTTCAAAACAGAACAAAAAACAGCATGATTGTTTCGTTAGTATAAAATTATTTTTGTCCAATTCGTTTCTCTTTTATCATTTCTATTTCTGAAAATTAATGAAATAAATAGTTTTGTGATTCAAAAAAATTATAAAAATATAAAAAATTAACAAAACACTCATATACACAAACATGTATTTTTTGGGTCGAAAAACTTAATATATAAAAGTTCCAAATTACGTTCTAATAAAAGTAGATTGCGTCTTCTACGGAAAATATGTTAGTAAAAACAAATTCTAGATTAAACATGTTTATCTACTTTTTTAGGATGAACAGTCTATCTTTTATTAAAATTTTAAACAGAGAGAATGTGAATTCTGCTATTCGTAAATATAGCCACTTTTCTGAGAATCCATTATCTACTTTTATGAAGTATTCTTAAGTTTTGAGAATGGAAAATCTAGAATCTATTTATACGTCTACCCTAAGGTAGAAATTACATTCAAGATTTTTGTCATTGTTCTAAAAAAGTAGTAGGTGCTTTCTATGTATAAGAAAATCTGTTATTTCGAAATTAAGGAAATTTTAGTTAAATATATTCTAAAAATATTCTAACTTCCTAAAACGTGTTTTGATCGATTTGTTTTGTCAAAATGTCAAAAAAATATTTTAATTTTTTTCTTCATCAATCTATGATTTCTCCATAGTTTGTCTTGTGATTTTCACAAACTCTTATTCTATTTTTTTCAAGTTTAATAAAACTAAAGAATTTACAAATGCTTTAAACTTTTTATAAAAATAAAACTTTGTCAAACATTTATTGTAAAGTTTATTTAACGTTTTTTACTAAAACCTTTTGTAAAGTTTTATTTTAATTTTTATAAAGTTTACAAAGTTTATTTTTATTAAAGTTTTATTAAAAATGTTTTAAAATTTTATTTTTATTAAAAATTTTAATTAAACTAAAACGTTTACAAACTTTTTAAACTTTCTAAAATATATTTTTTATAAATTTTATTTAAAGTATTTATTAAAAAATTGCAAGTTTTATTTTTATTTTTATAAAGTTTACAAAATTTATTTTATTGAATTTTTATTAAAAACGTTGTAAACATCTTATAAAAATAAAACTTTGTAAAACGTTTAATTATAAAGTCTATTTAACGTTTTTATTAAAAACGTTTTGTAAATTATTTTTATTTTTATAAAGTTTACAAAGTTTATTTTTATTAAAGTTTTATTAAAAACTTTTTAAAACGTTTTATTTTTATTTTCTCTTTTTAAAATGTTTTTAATTAATTTTTTTAAAAAAAATTCTATTACTTTAATGTGTTTAATTAGATTAATCAATAGTTAGTTTTGGGATTATGAAAAAAATTATACTAAAGAGACAATTAAATGATAATTTTATACTATAGAGACAATCATACTAAATTTGTGTTTCATTTTGGCAATTTTTCTACAGTTATTTCCAGCATCTGAGAAGAACAAAAATTTCAAAAAGAAGAAGAGAGATTTTTATATATGTAACAAAGTCATATATATATAATGTAAAAAAAAGGTCATCAATCTTCTTCCAAAATTATTACAAGTCAGATCTGCCAAATCCCTCATTTGGTGGGGCTTCCGTCTCAGTTAATACAAAATATGCGAGTTTACGTTTTCAAAATAGAATCTAGTAATTCTGTAGTGTTGGTGGCAAATTTCAGATTTGGATATCAACTAAAATTTATGATGCATAGATGTCAAGTCAAAATGAAATCTCTCCCGGTTAAAGATTGAGATATTTACATTCCAGGTTACATTATGACTTCCTATAACATAAAAGATCACTTTTTTCTTCTACCGAGATACTTTATGAGGTTGAAAAAACAAAAGTCCCTTTTAATGAAAGAGAATAATGAATTTTTTCTTTTATCTTGTTAATATTTGATCCCAAAAAAAGACGACAACTTCTTTGACCACCAACGAATAGTTCCGACGAAGCTAATTGTCAATTCCTGCCATGATTTCAACAAATCCTCTCAATCTGCCTCATACCTTTGTTCTAAAACGGGGGTGTAGTGACCGAAAATTGGAGGGGGATATTTGAAAAGGGCTATGGAATTTTGGTTATAAATTATGATCTGTTAAAATTCGAAAATCATTAAGAAACTTGTGTTTTGCTTGTCTTTTGATTATAAACGGTTATCTATACAAAATTTGTAAGTTTTAAAGGTAAAATCGTCAAAAAATTAAAGATCTCAGAAAGAAAATCAATGGCGGTTCCGATATGAGTTGCAGAAAAAGTAGAAAACCCTAGTTTGAAGAAGACGAATTTATTACAAAATTGCCACTCTGTAAAAAATATGGTACATTATCTTTCGGATGTACATGTGTACACATCTTCTTATACATGTGCATTTTATCTATGTAATGTACATGTGTACACATGCATTTTATCTATGTAGTGTACAAGATAAGTCAAACTAGCCTATTGCCTCTTTCTGAAACTCATTGACAAAGAGAGACTCCATATAACTTTAAGCAACAAAACATTTAACACATAAACACTATATAGATCCATTGACAAGTATTAAATTTGTTTTGTTACTTGTGTACGTAAGTATTGTGTATCCATGTGTACACCTAGGTGTCGCTGTCCATATGTACATTCTTAATATGCATATGTACATGATTAATATGCAAAAGATTGAAACTTTGTAACAAGTTAATAACATTTTACGGAAATATTAAAACTTTCTTCTAAATTAATACTTTTGAGACTATGAGGAGGTGGAGGAAGAGTATAGTAGGCACTTTTTCATCTCTTTCAACTATTTCACACTAACTTGCCCAATAGGCAACACACCTATAAGCAGTTAAAGAAACTTGCCAGTCCTAACAAGTTTACTTCAGAGAAGCCATTGGTGTCTCTAGCTAGCTCATTGTATGTGAAAGTGCTTTCGGAGAAGTGTAAACAAGTCATGAAAAGGGTGAAGAAGGTATTGGACGGTCTGAGTAGTCGAAGCGGCCGCTACTGCCATGAAAGGCGGTGAGGTTGTTGTGGTGAAGATGGAGGCTTACGTGGTGGTAGTTACGTCACGGTGGTGTTCCGCCGCCGCCGTATAAAAGATTCGGTGGTGGACATAAGATTGAAGGTAAAAGTTTTTGAATAGAGAATCCAGGAGAAGTAATAGGTGTGAGAGGAGAGGGCTGAGGATGAAGAGAAACAGAAGACAGATATGGGATTGGTGGTTGGGGGTTGAGGAGAAGAAGATGGTGGTGAAAGGAGTAAGCGTAGAAAAAAAATGTGAATTTTTTTTTAATTACTAAAAGAAAAAAAGGATATAATTGGAATTTCATGTTCTTTTTTACTTTGGAAACATGAATAAAGTGTCTCAATAGCAAAATATGATTTTGTGTGATATTGTAAAGATGAAAAGTGACCTATAGTGTAATTGTTTTTTAAAGATTTTCATATATTATATGTGGCTTTCTAGACATTTTCCGATCGACGCAATAGCACACAGTATAGAAATTGTTCAGAAAGCATTAAATGGGCAAAACGATCACCATCTGTGTTAAACTCTATTGTACGAAATGTATCATTAGCTCTTTCTGTTGAACCTAGCAAATGTGCATATCTTTATAGTGTCAGTGTGAACTAGGTTTGCTTACCAATCAGAGATGACTTTATCAAATATAACCAACCTCACGTTGTTGAATCTTATACAGGAATTGAGTTCCAAAGATCCGAAAATCTAACAAAAGCAAATTATAGACATTTTGTTATCCCAAAGGGAAAAGGGTTCAAAATCGAAAACAAATAAGAACACTTACTAAGAATATCTTTTATGATTTTTTTGTTTGTTTATGGTTAACGTCAAAACACGATATTTTGTGAGTGGATACATAAGAGTATTTTACGAAATGTTGTTCCACCACTTTTTGTGACAAGTAGTTCATTTGTATAATTGCATTACAAACGTTAGTCCACCGTTTTGCTACTTTTGGGTATATATAATACGAACAGTACCTAAATTTTATTCGTAAAGAAAAGTTGCATTTGGATAATAATGAAGGTGGAAAATTATATACAGACGGAGGTTTGTTGAAACTTGGACTCTTATGAACGAATGTTTCTCACCATCCACTTTTTGTGACAATGTTGTTCCACCACTTTTGGACTCTTATACGAACAGTCCTCAGTTTCTCACCATCCTATGAACGAATGTTTCAGTTTGTCGGCTCGTCATGTTCCACCGCACGAACATAGCAGAAAAGAGCTATATTAATGTTGTATATCCACATTTTTATTTTTAGCATTTAAATTTTTGTTCCATACATCTTGAGTGAGAGAGAGTTGTGGTGACAAAGAATCAGCATATTTTAAGCAAGTGTATTTAGTCATGCAATAAACTTTCTTACAACATCTAAGAAAATGATAATCAATCTACCATTGTCTTGTGTTTGTATATACTCTTGATAACT